>VNJW01000691.1:0-100067 GCA_008042615.1 Drosophila auraria
CTTCACGCCGTGTGCGATGATCATGGCCGACCGGTCCGTCTACATCTGACTGCGGGGCAGGTCAGTGACTTCAAAGGCGCTGATGTCCTGCTGGCTGACCTTCCCGATGAAACAGAAGAAGTCATCGGCGACAGAGGCTACGACAGCAACCAGATCAGGTTATCGCTTGCAGAACGCAATATCACAGTCTGTATTCCGCCGAAGAAGAACCGGAAATCAAAGCCACCTTACAATTGGCATCTGTATAAAAAGCGCCATCTGATCGAAAACATGTTCGCAAAGCTGAAAGACTGGCGACGTGTTGCGACCAGATACGACCGCTGCGCTCATACATTCATGTCCGCAATCCACATCGCAGCAAGCTTTATCTTCTATCTTAAAGAATGAGTCCTGAGCCTAGCGCTCACGCTTCTGCTTCTTGAAGCATTTCACGCCTTTGCATAAATTGACTTCGTCTGTTAGCACACTCCAGAGGATTGCCAGGGAGAATATTTTCGATAGCACACCCCAGAGTCCGGTTGGCCTGATACGGGACATCGCGATAGGTGTAGCGGAAGATGACGACATCGGAACGAGTGGCAGATACCCTCTTTCGGCGGCCAATTTTTTTCGCGATAAACAGGGTAGTCGCACGTTGGGATGCGCCTTGTGTTGTCGATTTCAGATGCGTCTTTACATGCAGCTCAATGCAAAACTTGCAGAACTGGCTGACAGTGGGGGAGGTCTGCTCTTCGCCGCGTTCAGTGCTTGGATCGTTACGATCGTTCACACGAGTGAGGATTTTGATCGCTTCAAAGAGCCAAAAAATATTTTTTATTTAATTGAAATAATCAGATAGTAGTATTCTTCGGGATGCATCGGGGAATTTCGTGGTGGGGCTTAGCTTTTACCTACAAACTTATAACCTGAAGGCCACAGGTTCAAATCCTGCCTCCGTAACCAATGAATCCTTCTTAAGGTCCAGCGTCCGGATTGATGCTGTCGGTCTTGCTGTTTGTCGCAAAGATCAGCATCGTAGTAGTTCAGATAGTAGAATGCTTCGCTCTGTTTTCAATGGAGAGCGAAACTTTTCACATAGAAACCGACATCTTTCCATGCAACAAATCAAGAAACAAGAACTTTAATCAACATTTTTTCAAGTATCTAGATATTTTCCTGCTTTTGAAAACAGGTTTCAAAGAGGTTTCGGTTAAAGTAAGCTTATAACTATATGAATCTGCCCATCATCTTTGAGTTGAACTCTGTCTGTTTGTCCAAGAGGGATATTGTCTAAGATCAGGGAAGGGGTTGTGTTGTGACTCACACGGTTTGGGTTTTTGACAATGCATTGATAGCGCGTGTTGCGCCAGCGAATTAGAACTTCAAATTCAGACCAATCCTTTGGAATACAGGGGGTTATTAAAAGTGTTTCGCCCTGAATACGAATGCCAAGGAGCGATTCAATTCCTGTACGTTGCATCCAGCCGGCTGATCCGGTGTACCACGACCACCCGCCACGACCGACATGCGGGGCTACCGAGTAAATGTCCGCGGCAACAACGTAAGGTTCCAGTTTGTAGCGGTCTGCCTGTTCTTTCGTCTGGCAGTGCTGAATGGGGTTGAGCATGTTGAACAAGGCATGGGCCTGATTACCGTCGCCGAGTGCAGCAACAGCCATGACCGTCCAGAGGGCAGCATGCGTATACTGCCCTCCATTTTCACGCACGCCCGGCGGATAACCCCGGATATAGCCCGGATCGGGCTCGGCTTTATCAAAGGGGGGCGTGAGAACAAGGATCAGCCCGCTCTCTGGCCGCACGAGATGCTGAAGAGCAGAATGGAGCGCATGATGAGCCCGCTCTGGATAAGCCGCTCCGGACAAAACGGCCCATGACTGTGAGATAGCATCAATCTGACAGTCAGTGTTCCTGTGTGAACCAAGTGGCGTGCCATCGTCGAAGTAAGCACGGAGATACCAGTCTCCATCCCATGCATGTTCCAGTGCTTTGGCGAGCTTCTCTGTATGCGCCTGCCACCGGCTGGCGCGCAGGGTGTCATGGCGCTTCAGGGCGAGTGGAACAAACATTTTGAGCGTTGTGTAGAGGAACCAGCCGAGCCAGACGCTTTCTCCGCGCCCTTTCTCTCCTACGCGGTTCATGCCGTCATTCCAGTCTCCCGTGCCCATTAGTGGTAGCCCATGTGTGCCCACTGACAGACTGTGATCCAGTGCTCGTGCACAATGTTCAAAAAGAGACGCAGTTTCAGAAGAGAGTGTGGGAACTGTAAACAGATCATGCTCTTCCACAGGGAGCTGAGGCGCTACAAGGAACCCGATGGCTTCATCCAGAACATTCGTATCTCCGGTTGTCGTGACGTAATGCGCAACAGTGTAGCCCAGCCAGGTGCAGTCGTCTGAGATATGAGTGCGGACACCGGCTCCGGTTTGAGGGAGCCACCAGTGCTGTACATCCCCTTCCAGAAACTGACGGCTAGCCGCACGTACAATATGTTCCCTGACAAGTGCTGGCGATGACGTGGCGAGCGCCATGCCATCCTGAAGCTGATCCCGGAAGCCAAAGGCTCCGCTTGCCTGATAAAATCCGGCCCGGGCAAGAACGCGGCTGGAAAGCGTCTGATACAAAAGCCAGCCGTTGAGCATGATGTCCATACTTCTGTCCGGGGTTTTGACCTGAACGGCATGGCAGACGGCATTCCAGTGTGTGGTTACGGCCTGCAGGACGGCATCAAGGTTAGTCGTGCGATAATGGGTAATGAGGTGCCGGGCTTCCGCTTCATCCGCCGCATCGCCTAGCAGGAAGACAATTTCCACGCGTCCATTGGCAGGTAGCGTAATAAGAGTTTGCAAGATACCACAGGGGTCCAGCCCTGCTCCGGTTATGCTTTGCACACCGTCAGGCTGTGTAAAGGCTTCAGGATTATCCAGAGAGCCATTGCGCCCGATGAAACTCTTGCGATCTCCCGAAATTGTCGTGACGTAGGGGCCAAGGTCGGCAAACGCAACGCGGGAACCATAGGTGCTGTCCCAGCGGTTTTTCGCGAAAAGAGCGCCGGTTTGCGGGTCTCTTTCTGTGGTGATGAAAGGGGCGGTTTTGGTGCGCGCACTCCCCAGAACCCATTCAACATAGGCTGTGAGAGACAGGGTGCGGGGCTGTCCAGAAAGATTATGAAGTTGAATGCGTGAAAGCTTCACAGGGTCTTCTGTGGGAACATATTGCAGTAAAGTACTGGCAATTCCGCGCGTTATGCGTTCGTAGCGTGTATATCCGCGTCCATGGAAAGTGACATATGTCGCTGCTGCGTCTCTCCGGGTGGATGCTGTCAGGCACCAGAGGGCATGCGTGTCTTCATCCCGAAGATAGAAAATTTCTCCGGGTGGATTGCTTACCGGATCATTAGACCAAGGGGTAATCTGATGTTCCCGGCTGTTAAGAGACCATGTATGGCCGCTTCCTTCCGCAGAGGCCTGAAAGCCAAACGTTTCGTTGGCAATAATATTGATCCATGGGGCAGGTGTTGTTGTTTCCGGGGCAAGCACCACGACATAGGTTTCCCCCTGATCTGCAAAGCCGCCATACCCATTGAAAAACTCGAGTTCAGGAATGACAGGAACTTCAAAGTTTTCAGGCTTCACGGAACGTAACAGCGGGGCAGGGCGTGATATCGCAGAGGGCTGTATTTCAGCATGATCAAGTTGAGTCTCAAGACTATCATTTGCAGCCAGAACAACACGGGCAACTGCAAGCAGAAGAGCATGCGTGCCAGAGGACAGAAGATCCGTCCGTAAAATGCGAACGGATCCCCCACCGGTTGCGGCTTTAGGGACGGAACGTACCAGATTTTCCAGAGAGACCTGAAGGTCTTGCAGGTAAGAAGACGGATGGTCATTGAGAATGACGAGATCAATCGCAAGCTGTTTCAGGCGAAAATACTCATGGGCCAGCAAAATCTGCTTCACGATGTTCGTGTCGGCATTTTTTGTAACAGTCAGAATAATAAGAGGAAGGTCGCCCGAAACCCCATGTTCCCACAGAGCTGTTTGAGGTCCGGCTCCAAGCTGGATGGCGTCAGAAAGGGGGCGTAGAGAAGCGCTTGTAAAAAGAATATGTCCTGCAAGACGCTGAAACAGGTCGGCTTCGGCCGGGTGAATGTCGAGGTGTCGCAGCTGAATTTGAGCCTGTGTCCACGCCAGTGTGCGCACACGATCAAGAGCCGCTGCATCTTTATGCCTGTCAATCAAGTCCAGTAGTTCTTTTCTGGATGCCGCGGCCATTGTCCAGAAAGACATTCGGGTGGTAGCGCCGGGTTTGAGTGTTGCTCGGGTGCGGAGAGAAAAAGATGCGTCAAGAACGGCTCCTGTCTGCCCAGATAAAGTGACTTTGTCTTCAAGCGCGGCAGGGGAACGCACCGTGCGATTACGGCCAATAAAGGTTGCACGATCTGTCCCCATGCTGACAGCACCCGGACAGACGATAAGATGCGCAACCCAGATTTCCGGTTCATCAGGGGTTCTGCGTCTGCGTGTTGCAATAAGAGTTTTTGTTTCAGGTACATACTCAGTCTGGACAAAAAGCTTGGTGAATGCAGGATGCGCAAGATCAGCATCCTGCGGCAGCAGAGCGAGTTCGGCGTAAGACGTCAGATCAAGCTCTAATGTTTCGTGACCCGTATTGGACAGAGTGAGATGCCTGACTTCAGCATCCTCCTCGGCTGAAACCATGATCTCCAGTGTGGTTGTGACAGCACCATCGCAACGAGAAATTTCTGCACGATCTTCATGAAATGCAACATGATAGCTATCTGGAAGAGTAACGGCGGGTTGGAGCCCGGCGGACCAGAAACGCCCTGTCCTGACATTTTTCAGATAGAAATAAGAGCCATACTGGTCGAGCGTCGGGTCTTCTCGCCACCGTGTTAGCATGTTCCCCTGCCAGCTACTGTAGCCAGAGCCTGCAGAGGTCAGCATGACAGTGTATCGACCGTTGGAAAGAAGGTGTGTAACAGGCTCAGATGTGTAAGCCGTATCGTAAAATCGGCCAGCGCGCGTTGTCGTTTCTGGAGAGAGGGTGGGCAGAGCCTGTTCTGTGGGCAAGGGATGGGCAATTGCACCTTTATCGGGAGCGCGTTCCTGCAAAAGAAGTTCGGCAGATGCCATGACAGGATCATCATGAAAGCGCATTCTCATGATGCCATTCAGAACTGTATCAGCCACCGCCAGAATGGACATGCCCTGATGGTGCGCCATGTAAGCACGGATAATAGCCACGGTCTCGTCTTCAGGGATGCGACCGGGCGTATAATCCACAGATTCGTAAAACCCGTAACGCCCCAGTGCACCAGTTTTTTCCAGAGCAGACAGATTGGTAACGGCTTTCTGCGGATCGACCATGGCCGCGAGGAATGTCGCATAAGGCGCGATGACGATATCCTCGGCAAGCCCGCGTTTCAGGCCAAGTCCCGGCACGCCAAAATTGGAATATTGATAAGTATAGTCAAGATCGCGCACATTATAGGCGGCTTCAGAAATACCCCATGGAACATTTAGGTTTTGTCCGTAAGAAATCTGGCGCTGGACAATAAGGGCATTTGTTTCCTGAAGCAGGCTGCCTACAGGTGCGCGCATGACCAGTGAGGGCATAAGGTATTCGAACATCGACCCGGACCAGGAGACAAGAGCAGCCCCGTTACCGGAAGGCGTGATGGCCCGGCCCAGACGGAACCAGTCGCGTGCGGGAATGTCGCCTTTGGCAATCGCAAAATAGACAGCAAGCCGCGCCTCTGATGCAAGGAGGTCGTAACAGTTCTTGTCCGCAGTATCTTCCGGGACCAGAAAGCCAATAGACAGCAGTTTACGGGATACATCACGCAGAAAACTGAAATCCATGGCATCAGCCAGTCGGCGGGCCTGGTATTCCAGCACTCGCAATCGGTCAGACAAGGCAGTTTTTTGTGACTGCTCGAAATCACGAAGATGGCTTTCCAGAGTGCGCAGCGGAGCTGTGGCCCAGAAGAGCGGGTCAGCTGAGAGAGTGTCAGGCTGATTTTCAGTATGCGGGAACAGATGCTTCGCGTGCCCGGCAATGATTTCTGCCTGTTTGTGGAACTCTGTCAGGGTGCTGTTTGTGTGATCTTCTGGTGCAGACAAAACAGCATTTTTTAGTTTAGCCAGAGATCGGACAAGCGCGCGCTGTTGTTTGGTAAGCTGAAGACGAGTGCCATTGAGGAAAGTTAGATCCACGATGGCAAGTGTGAGGACGTCCGAAAGGCCAGTCCGCCAGGCATGATTCTCAGCATCCTGCATCCGCCATTCCCGGCAGGTGCTGGCAACGGTGACAAGATGCCCGGCCAGATTACCGCTATCAACGGTGGAGACGTAGAGGGGATTGAGGGCGGTAAGAGTTTCCGTACTATACCAGTTATATAAATGCCCCCGATATTTCTCCATTTTTTCAACGGTTTTTAAGGTACCTTCCAGTCGTTCTACAGTCTCCTGCAGGCCGCACCACCCAAAGTCCCTCGCGTTGATGGCGCAGAGAAGATAGAGGCCAATATTTGTGGGTGATGTGCGTCTGGCAAGAACAGGGCTGGGATCTTCCTGAAAGTTGTCTGGCGGCAACATATTGTCAGCGTCAGTCACAAACGTCTCAAAGAAACGCCATGTGCGACGCGCTGCGGTGCGTAATGTTCTGATATCGGTTCTGGATGGGCGTGACTGAGAGGGGAGGACAGGGGAGCGGCTGGTCCACAGGGCAAGAGCTGGTGACAGCATCCAGAGCACCGAAAGCGGGCCGGACAAAAGCAGGGTTTCTGGGTCCGACCAGGCAACGTACCCTGTCAGCAAACTGGCAAAAACCGGAGCAGGGAGCATTTTGAGGTAATAGTCTCTCATGCCAGACTGAAGAAAGTTTGCTGTTTGTGCCGCAGGAACCCATTGCAGCAGCAAACGGCGTGTAACAAGTACACGTAAAAGGGTGCGGCTGATGGCATCGAGCATCAGAAATGCCTGATGGGCCATGAAGGTGAGGTTGAGAGCTGTCATAATAGCTGCGGTGACAGTGTGAGACCTGATGACGCTGCAATAGTTTCGGAACGTAATCCATTCCCGGCGTGGGAAAACATCTGGCACCACAGGGAGGAATGCTGGAACCGCGATGATCGCCAGAATAAAAAGCGTCCAGATGGCAGCATTTTCTGGCGTAAGGAGCCAGCAAGCCAGTAAAGTAAGCAGCGTGAAGGGGGCGCAAAGTGTCCGCCGCAGATTATCCACCATCTTCCAGCGTGCGATGCCAGACAGGCGGTTATGCGGCAGGGGTGTTTTTGCTGTGCCGGACATAATCCAGGGGAGCAACTGCCAGTCACCACGCGCCCAACGATGCTGTCGTTGGGCTGAAACCATGTAATCTGTCGGAAATTCTTCTACGACTTCTATGTCAGACGCCAGTCCCGCCCGTGCAAAAATACCTTCAAACAGATCATGACTTAAAAGAGACGCTTCCGGCACACGCCCCGCAAGGGCGGCTTCAAAAGCATCAATATCATAAATACCTTTTCCCGCGTATGATCCTTCCCCAAAAAGGTCCTGATAAAGATCTGATATAGCAGCCGAATAGGCATCAATCCCGCTGGAAGTTGAATAGATCTTCTGGAAAAGCGTGCTTTGATGCCCAACCGGTAGAGAAGGAGTGACGCGAGGCTGCAAAATGGCATATCCACTCTCGATGCGTCCGGTTTCCAAATTGAACTGCGGCGCATTAAGAGGATGTGCCAGCTTACCGACCAGTCTTCGGACAGTTTCCAGAGGGAGACGGGTATCTGCATCTAGAGTGACGACATAGCGCACGCCTTGTGGGAGGTGGTGGCAGAAATCTTCCAGAAATGTCGTATCTTTAGCGCCACGGAGCAGGCGGTTCAGTTCATGCAGTTTTCCGCGCTTGCGTTCCCATCCCATCCACACGCCCTCGCTTTCGCTCCAGATGCGGTGTCGGTGCAGAAGCAGAAATCTGTCCCCATTATCAGAAGGGCCAAAACGCTGATTAAGAAGCGTGATACCACTAAAAGCTTGTTCTAAAAGCGCAGTATCATCAGAGGCGTGTTCATCATCAGAATCTTTCCAGTCAGTGAGAAGAGCGAAGTGAACGCCTTGATCATGTGTGGCCAGATAATGAATTTCCAGTCGGGCCAGGAGTTCTTTAACCGTTTTTTCGTTTGTCAGAAGAGCCGGTATGACCACGATCGTTCGCATGTGGGCAGGAATGCCCTGTGACAGTTCAAGCCCCGGTAACATTGTGACCTTGATCGTGCGAAGAGCAAGTCGGTTTATGCAGGCTATAGCAGCCTCTGATGTGGGAATGCAGGCAAAAGCAGTAATAAATACCAACCATAGACTGGGAGAATAGTTTTTTTCTGAAATCCACAGGGGGATACTTAGAAACAAAACCACAAGAGTGAGGATAGCAAGGCTATATCCCGTAATACCGTGACGGCAGAAATCCCGTATGAGTTTTCTGGAAAGGGGCGGCCGGAGGCCCAATTCTGCTTCAAGCTGACTGCGCCCTTCTTGCAGAAGATAATAACCAGGGTCAGTCTTGCGTGGGTCTGACTGCGCTGCATTCTGAGCTTTCCGTGCAAGCGTCAGTGCATAATTGGCAATATCTAACTCAGAAACCTCGCCGTCACGAGCGAGATCTTCCACTGCTTGACGATAAAGATTTCGACTTGCGAAATCTGCTTCCGTAAAGCTTGGATAGGGTGCAAAAGCCTTATCTATCAAACAGATGTGCTCAAAAATTTCGGTCCAGTCGAGTTCTGCAATAAACCTGAGACTGGTAATGATATTACCAATGGTTGCATTATAAGCGGCCTGTGTCTGTAAATCGTCTCGAACAGCACACTCAATACTACTTTTTTTGTCCGTAAGTCGTTGCTCCAGCCAGACAAGTGCCGGGTCTTTTTCTAAATCAAGCCCTCGGAAACGATGAACGAGGCGCGCGACAAAAGCGGGGGTCAGGCTCTCTGGTTCAACCTGAGCCAGAATTCTCTGGATAGAAGTTTCTTTGTCTTTACGGGCATTTTCAAGCGCATCAGCCAGAATCTCAGCCGCATGGTAGCTGGCATTGTTCTTTATAATGGCGTGAGCCGTGCGACGTAGATTTTCGATTAGGACAATGCGCAGGGTGATAGGAACGGCCCATAGTTCTCCAATTATCAGTGGCGTAACGCTTTGATAGGCGAGCAGATAGCGGCAAAGAGTATCCTGAAGGAGATGACTGTCCGTATGAGCAATAAGAGCCCAGGTGAGACCAAAGACCCGCGGCAATCCCTGAAACGGTCCATGTGCCAGTTTTGGGAGACGGCCATAATAACCAGCAGACAGGTCTAGGCTCGTTTCTCTGATTTGCATATCAATAAGAGCGTAATTGTCGGTAAGCCATTGGGCAGCAGGTGTCAGATGCTTTCCTGTCTGGAGTGCTTCCGTAATAGCAAGAACAGTTTTGCGGATAAAAACGCTGTTTTCAGAAAGGCGATGCTTTAATGCATATCTATGTATAATAGCAGTATGTGTAACGGCCTGCGCAACAGCCAGACTACGGGCATGTTCTTCAAGGCGTTCTATTCCGAAAATTTCACTTTTTACTGGCACATCATCATTCTGCCAGAAAAAAAATGTCTTCGGTTTGAATAGACGGCGCCCAAAAGGCGTTCCTCTTACTTCGATCCCTTCATGCGGAGAAAAACCTTTAGATGTGTCCATATTACTGTTCCGCCTTAACTTTGTGAGAATAAGAGGCGTAATTTTTCGATCTTCTTTACAGAGGGGGGCACGCTATATTTTTACGATCGAATTTATTGTTTTTCTTGTGAACAGAGCGTAAGAAAAAGTATTCGCTACCCTCAAAATCTCACGATGAAGGCAGTTACCCTATTGCCGTTATCAACGCAGGAAGGGAGATAGGGTTCCTCACTACGGATGATGAAATATAGTATGAAGCTTCTGATATGACAGATGGATATTTTTAAAAATCTTTTGCCTTTGAGGTACGTCCTGATGAATCTGTTCCTTGGGTAGTAATGGGGATGTATGAATCATGGAACAGTCTGGTTTTTTGGATACTTAAGAACAGCGTGTCTGACGGCAAAAGAGTTCGTTTATTTGGCGAGCGTCTGGCATGTTCTGGTGCTGTTGGAAGACTGTTTGATCGGTCCGACGCGCCCTAGCGAAGCGCTAGTTATCTGCCGATATCAGGCTTACATCATGGCCGCAACGATGGTGGCGCTCTCAATCTACGCATTATCAATGGGGAGAACGCGGATCCTTCGAGAAGGATGGTCTCTCAAAGAGTGGCTGAATAGACCGGTTCCACCTTGAACACGTTTTTGTTAGCCAGAAATCACGAGTGGGACTGTCCATATGCACTGTAAGCATTGATCAGCAACTATGAAGATCGGGCTCACCAACATCGTCTCTAAATATGCGTCAACTTTGCTGCATGACGCGGATCTACTCCCCACCACAGAGCCTCGGAAGATAGCAAATTTTCTGCGCTGTAGAACACTGTGAAAACGATCCATAAAAACAAGTAACCACTACATTTTCATCCTAAAACCAGCCGTGAAAGATATTATTTCTGCCAGATTTTATGCTATTTTCAGGAGCGGAAATGCGTTATATTAAGTGAAAATAAGTACGGGAACCAGCGTTGTCATGACTAGAAAATTACCGGGATCATCACATAAAGCGCCTGTCCAGAACAATACTGTTGAAAGCGACAAACTTTATATTGTTTCTTCTTCGCATCTGGCTTCGCCCGGTTATGAAGACGTCAGTGCTTTTGAATTTGCGCTGACTGTTATCAATAACGCGTTCCAACGCTGGATGACGCGGGCGAGTGCCGTGGCCGGCCTGCCGGAATTATCTGCGCTTGATGTTCTGGTGCTGCATAGTATCAACCATCGGGATCGTGAGAAGAGTATTGCGGATCTCATGTTTACCCTTAACCTCTCCGAGCGGCATTACCTGAATTACGCTATGAAGAAGCTTGATGATCTGGGGCTGATCATCCGTCACCGCAGGGGCAAGGAAGCATATCTTAAAGTAACCCCAAAAGGGAGTGATTATTGCGCTGAATATGCACGTGTGCGGTCAGCATGTCTGCTGGATTTGTTGCCTGCCGATCTGGAACCAGGAGGGGTTGCGTTGGGTGAAGTGGCGCGCGCCATGCGTGTCTTAACTGGGTTCTATGAACAAGCCGCACGGTCTGCGTCGTCTCTTTGAGGTTCGTTGGCGGAGCTTAAAATGTGTCCTAAAAAGTCATGATACCCTACGATCATATTTGATGGGTGTGTGACCAGACAAAGTCTGCCCGTTTCGGGAGCGATAACCGGGAGCATCAGAAGGTCGACAGCAACAAAAGCGACAATGTTCCCGCGGTTTACGAGATCGCCATCCGTGATGCCGGTGCGTAGATGAAATATACCCATTTCCGGTGAAAGAAGCGGAATAGGAGCTGGTTGTGCGGGGGCGGGACGGGCCGGTGTGCTATCTGCCGCATTCTCTGGCAGGAGGCGAAGAAAAACCCTTTTTGATCCTGATTTTTCTTCAAACGTTTGCACACAATATTTTCGCATAAGTGCGACAAGTGTCCTCAGATCGTCTGGTGAGCGCATCATGGGTTTTTTAGCTCCGAAAGGCGTTCAAGATAATGCACGTCTACCCCTCCCTTAATAAAAGCCGGGTGATTCATCAGGCGAGCATGCAAGGGAATGGTTGTGCTGATGCCATCAATTCGGGTTTCTGACAGAGCCGCCCGCATGCGGGCAAGAGCATCCTCTCTATTGTGCCCGTGCACGATAATCTTGGCGAGGAGGGAATCATAATGCGCTGGCACGCGATAATTATCGTAAAGATGTGTGTCCACTCTTACGCCCGGACCACCGGGAGGAATCCATTGACTTACAACTCCTGGCGAGGGAGCAAAACTATCCGGATTTTCCGCCGTAATACGGCATTCGATCGCATGTCCGTCAGTCCGGATATCCGTCTGAGTGAAGGGAAGAGGCTGTCCCATGGAAACACGAAGCTGAGTTTCAACAATATCTATCCCGGTTGTCATTTCTGTTACCGGATGTTCGACCTGAAGTCGTGTGTTCATTTCGATGAAAAAGAAGCTTCCATTTTCATAAAGAAACTCGAATGTACCAGCACCAACATATCCCATATCCCGACAGGCCGCGGCACAACGCTCCCCGAGCTGAGCAATGACACTGGGGGAGATGTCAGAAGCAGGAGCTTCTTCAAGGAGTTTCTGGTGACGGCGCTGTACTGAGCAGTCACGTGCACCGAGCCAGACAGAATTTCCGTGTGTATCTGCTATAATTTGTATTTCAATATGGCGTGGATGGCACAAAAAATGTTCCATATAGACGGCTGGATTGCCGAACGCGCGTCGTGCTTCTTCCCGAGCACCCTCGACAGCCACATCAAGGGCTGCGGGTTCGGAAACAACGCGCATCCCCCGTCCCCCACCTCCTGCGGCTGCTTTGATAATGACGGGGTATCCTATCTGAGCCGCGATTGTCTCAACCTCACTCCGATTTTCTGGAAGTGCACCTTCTGTTCCGGGCAGGCAGGGTACGCCCGAGCGTGTCATGTGGCGCCTTGCTGCGATCTTGTCCCCCATTTCTCTCATGACCGAGGGGGCCGGACCGATGAAGACAAGGCCGGCGTCAGTAACAGCTTCAGCGAAGTTCGCATTTTCAGATAGAAAGCCGTAACCCGGATGGATCGCGTCTGCCCCCAGGAGTTTTGCAGCACGCAGAATACGTGAACTATCAAGATAGCTTGCGGACGCTGGAGCTGGTCCGATACAGACAGAGCGCGCCATAAGCCTTAAGTGTGCGAGATTGGCATCTGCTTCTGAATAAACGCCCATAGCTTCAAGTCCGAGCAGACGACATGCTCGGGCAATGCGTAGGGCAATTTCTCCGCGATTAGCGATCAGGACGCGTCGGAATTCAGGCATCAAGCGTCTCAATCATAAAAAGAGGTGTGCCCGGCTCCACGCTCTGACCGTCTGCCTGAAGTATAGAGAGGATACGGCATGAAAAGTCTGCATCAATCCGTGAGAGTGTTTTCATTACCTCCAGAATGTAGAGTGTTTCTCCAGCCTTCACAGTATCGCCTGGCTGTACGAAGGGTGGTTCATCTGGGGAGGGAGCAGTATAAAACTGACCATGCATTGTTGCTGTGATCGTATGTTGAGTATTGCCAGATTCAGACGCAGGCGTAGCGGCCTCAGCTTTCTGCGCGTGAGGAGAGTGAGTATCATTGGTCAGATGGATGATGGTATCGCCCTCTTCAAAATGAAGCTCTGCAAGACCTAATGTACGCATCTGCTCCATGAGCGATTCAAGTTTTGAGAAATCTGTTGTCATGAAGCATGACCCTGCTTAGCTGGCGCGCGGACAAGTATGCCTTCAGCTTCAAGTGTGTTCCGAAGGTGACGGGCGAGCGTAACCGCCTCAGCACTGTCACCGTGAACACAGATTGTATCGATTGTCGTAGCCAGAAGCCGTCCGCTCAGTGTTTCAATCGCGCCAGCATGAATCATACGCAATGCCCGCTCTGCCACAGCTTGGGGATGATGAAGGACCGCGCCGGGTTGAGCGCGTGGGAGCAGATGTCCATCTTCATCATAGCCACGATCGGCAAAAATTTCAGAACGGATGGTCATGCCACGGTCTCTTCCCAGTTGTTCCAACGCACTATGCGCGATGGCCACGACTGGCAGGGAGGGCTCGACGGCATACACTCCGTTAAGCACTGCCTCTGCAATCACAGGATCATGCTCTGTCAGATTAGCGAGTGCTCCGTGGGCTTTAAGATATGTAATAGCATGACCACTATAGGTTGCCATCGCACAGGCAGCGCCTAACTGGTAGGCAACGATGCGCTCGATTTCCAGAGGTGTCATCGGCAGGGGACGACGGCCAAACCCCCACAAATCCGGAAACCCCGGATGCGCCCCGACCGCTACGTTATTTTCATGGGCAAGAGCAAAGGTTTTTGCCATGACCTGCGGGTCCCCCCCGTGGAAACCACAGGCCACATTTGCTGATGTCACGATGCCAAGCAATGCGGCATCATCACCAATGCTATAATGACCAAAGCTCTCGCCAAGATCGGCATTAAGATCGATCGTTTTTGTCATTTTTTCTGGTTCCAGGGGATAAGAGAGCCGCGCAGTTCAGAAAGCTTCGTCGTATTATCCTGAAATTTCCGGACAGTGTCCCGCTGCCGTTGCACCGCAGCGTCTATATCAATCTCGTGAAAAAATACGGACGCGCCGATGGGTGCCTGTGCGAGAAGGCGGAGGTCACTTTCGATCACGGTCGCAATCTTAGGATAACCGCCCATAGTGTTGGCATCAGCAAGCTGAATGATTGGTTGCCCTGAAGGGGGGATCTGCACAGTGCCGGGCATGATGCCGTGTGAAAACAACTCTCTGTCAGAAGCACGTCTGAGCGGGTCGCCTTCCAGACGATACCCTGCGCGGTTGGCCTGGGAAGTAATGCGCCATGGCTGGGAAAAAAAACGTGCCCTGCTTTCGGGTGTGAAGTCATGATATTCTGCTGCAGCGAGAGCATGCACAATCACAGATCCTCGCTCGGGAAGAGGTGGAGGGCAGGTTAGCCCATAACCACCAGCCGGCAGGGAGAGTGTGCGTGGGCCGCAGGGTATATGGTCATTCCGTTGAAGCCCACGACCATGGTACCCGCCAAGTGCGGCCTTGAGGTCGGTAGCTCGTGCGCCGAATACGATTGGTACATCCAGCCCTCCTTCAACGCAAATATAAACACGGCAACCCTTTTCCAGAGCACCGCACGTCAGGATTTGCCCTGCTTTCGCTGTGATTGCCCAATTGGCTGGTAGTGAAAGGTTGTCCAGAGATGCATTGCACTGCGCCCCGGTGATCGAGAAGCTTCGCTCTTCCAGAAAGCGTATTCGGAAAGGAAAGAAAGCGACTTCGATTCCTGCTGCATCAGCAGGATTGCCAAGCAGGATGTTTCCCAGGGCCAGTGCAGAGCGATCCATTGCGCCGCCCCAAGAAACGCCTAAGGACATTGCCTGAGGACGCCCAAAATCCTGCACGGTATTAAGAGCGTTGCTCGTAAGAATTTCTATCATCGGGCATTCACAAAGCGTACACGGTCTCCGATCTCGAGGTAACAGGGTGGGTTTCTGTTATGATCAAATAACGCAATATCGGTGTGTCCGAGTTGGTACCAACCTGACGGTGCGGTGCATGGCATAACCCCTGCATTGCCGCCACCGATAATGACGGAACCTTTCTCAACCGCCATGCGCGGCACCTGACGGCGCGGAATGGCAAGCTGTGGGTCAAGGCCCGAGAGATAGACAAAACCCGGCATAGCTCCTACGGCAGCGACCCGATAGGATGTGTTACTATGAAGAGAAATAACATCATTCATCGTAAGATTCGAGTAGTGAGCAATGGCTTTCAGATCTTCACTTGATTCCGAATCATACGTGACAGGAATACTGATCATGCGTCCATCAGGTTCATCTGAAGAGGCCTGATACCATGCATCTTCCAGCCATATCCGGGCTTCATGATGATCATGCATCACGGCGTCAAACACCATCAAAAGGTTGTTCACGCCCGGAATAGCCTGCCTTACTCCTGTATGGCGAGCGAGAGCATGTGCGGCATTAATGACGCGTGCCTGAATACCGGCCTCGAATACAGTAGAAGAAGCGTCCAGCAGGAAGGCATTCTCTCCTGCGTAGCTGATTCGCATATTTGGCACGTTTCACTTTCAAGACGTTAGTACGGAAACAGCTTATCGAAACTCTGTTCAGTGTCTCGCCAACTGCCTTCATGTTGAAATTATACACGTCTATTTGCAAGGGAGAAACGCGCAGAATTCGAAATTAAACCAGTTTCTCATGTTTTCATTGATTACGTTTTCGAATCATGTGTAATTTCTATTCGAATCGAACACTATCGTGGCAGCGTCGCAATGCCTGAACCACGCAGGCGGCAACAATCTGGGGGAAACGGAACGTGTCTGACGCATATAGTCGGCCCAAACGCCGCAAACGTATTTCCATTCGTTCCTGGGGAACTTTTTCTGCAGCGCTGGCTGGATTGGCGACTTCCGGCGAGGCTCATGCGGCAGACAAAACGACTACAACAGCGGAAACGTTGACGGTAGTCGGCTCTGCGCTGTCTCAGCGCAATAATGCCAGCGCGAACCCTGTTCAGACCATTACATCCCGGCAAATACAGAGGACGGCTTCCACAACTATTGGCGAATATCTTCAACGTTTACCAAGTATTGGCTCCTCTGGTACAACCAATACACAGACAAGTGGCGGATTAGGTATGTCCTGCACTGATATCCGTAATCTCGGTGCCAGCCGCGTACTTGTGCTGATTGATGGCAAACGACAGGTTCAGTCTGCCAGTTCCTCCCAGAGCTGTGTTGACTTGAATACAATCCCCGTTGATCTGGTGGATAGTATTGAAATTCTTAAAGATGGCGGCTCGGAGCTGTATGGAGCAGATGCGGTTTCTGGCGTTATCAATATCAAACTGAAGCATAATCTGACGACAGGAGGTTTCACCGTTCGGGGTGGAATCACGGATCAGGGAGACGGCCAGACTGGTAAAATCTCCGGTCACAAGGGCTTCAATTTTGATCAGGGGCGCGGCAATATCACGCTGTTTGGGTCCTATGAAACGGTTAGTCCGATCATGCAGCATAATCGGGCATGGGCACGGGACCCTCAGGTGACTAATCCTGTCAGTGGTAAGCCTGCTTATGGCTCATCAATTTCCACAGCAACGCGCGTTATGGACCCGGCTGGGCGTTTTAATCTCGTGCAGTCACCGAATGGTGATTTCACACCGTTTTCATCAGCCGACAACTATAATTATGGGCGTGATGGCAATTTGACGAATTATCTTCAGACAGCCACGCTTCATGGTCAGGCGCATTATGATGTGACGGACTGGTTCAAGCCTTATGCGTCGATTTTCTATTCTCACAAGACAACGCAGCAGACTCAGGCACCTTCACCGGTGACCGGGAGTATTTATCCATCCACATTGCCGAGTAGCTTTATTCTGCCGTCCGGAAACCCGTACAATATGTGGGGGCAAGATGTGAATATGTATAAGCGCATGGATGCTTTTGGGGACCGTCAGTTCGGGCAGGCCAGTGACACATGGCAGGTGAATGCTGGTGCAAAGGGGCATATTTTTGGCGGCTGGAATTATGATGCCTCCATGGCTTACGGAGCCAGCGATATGACCCTACGGGCGCAGAATGTTGTGAATTATAATCACATGATGCAGGAAATGGGTGTGCGGCAGCTTACGCCCGGCGACGCACATAGTGCTGTGGTTTATGATCCGTCAGTCTGTGCAGCATCCAGCGGCTGCGTGTTGCAAAACCCGTTTGCGCCGTGGTCACAAAAGGCTGTTGATTACGCATCTGCGACCATTTCCAATCACACATCCTATCAATTGCGTGATTTTAATTTTCGCGTGCATAATAACCATCTTGTGCATATGCCATACGCTCATGGTGGGGATGTGGGGCTGGCATTTGGTGTCGAGCATCGGAGTGAGCAACTCAGCTTCACACCTGATCCCTTGAGCAACGCTGGTGATATTGCTGCGGCAAACGGAAGTGCCTCAGCGACGGGTGGCGGCTTTAATACAACAGAAGTCTATGGTGAGCTGAACGTTCCGTTCCTGCGTAATGCATTTATGGCGAAAGATCTCTCTGTTGATGCCCAAGGGCGGTGGTCGCGCTACAATACATTTGGAAGTACGCAGATATGGAAAACAGGTATCAACTGGGCTCCTGTTGATGACATCCGCTTTCGGGCTACGCTAGGGACATCATTCCGGCAGCCTAATGTTTATGAACTTTATGGTGGCCGAACGTTATCCTACCAGTCAGCGCATGATCCCTGTGCGCAGGTATCGTCCTACGGTGCTCTGAGCGGGAATGTCGCAGCGAATTGTGCTCTGCAGGGGATCAATACGGCTAGCTTTGTGGATGCTAATGCGGGTAAAATTCCTACGATTTCAGGTGGCAACCCAAATTTGCAGCCGGAAACAGGGCGAACATGGACGGTAGGAACCGTCATTACTCCCCGTTTTGCCCCTCATTTCAACGTTTCCGTAGAATACTGGCATTATACAATCAACCACACAATCAGTGCTCTGTTGCCGCAATACGTGCTTGACGAGTGTTATACAGGTGCTGATCCATCCTATTGCAGCGACGTCTCCCAGCGTACGACAGGGAATCAGATCTCGACCGTGCAAACGCTTTATCAAAACCTCGGAACACTCCGAGAAGACGGTCTGGATTTTGATCTGAGTTATAATATTCATCTCTTCGGGAAAAACTACCTTTCTCTGTCAAATAATTATCAGCAGGTTTTTGGTTACAATCAGCAGAACGAGCCGAATGGAAAGTTTTATAATTATACAGGCCGTATGTTCAACCAGACTGGTTCCGGTATCCCGCGTATTCGTGACTATGCGACCGCAACCTGGAGCCATGGCAATGTCGCTCTTACCTATATGATGAGTTACACGAGCGGCATGGTGTGGAACAACGGCACGACGGATCTGACAGCGAAAACTGCCGGACAATATCGCACGCCGGGCATATTTGCTCATGACCTGACCCTGACATACACGTTGCCACACTGGACGATCGAGGTCGGCGTCAACAACCTGCTTGATAAAAAACCGCCTTTTGTTCTGGATTCCTATTTTAATACGGCAGCGGCTCTTTATGGTGAAGAAATGATGGGGCGCTATGTTTTTGTTCAGGTCGGCTCAGTCTTCTGAGCTTCTGGACGTTCTCTTCGGACATTAAACAAAAGGAAAACGGAAATTATGGTTGATCACGGTTCTTGGATGACACTACTGGGTCTTGGAGTGATCATCGGCGGCGTGATCTTACGCATGAATATTCTGTTTGTGGTAGTGGCGAGTTCACTGATAACGCCGCTTCTAGCTGGTAAAACACCCTATGAGGCAGTTGCTATGCTAGGGCATTATGCAACCTCAGCCCGCTATATCAGCGTTATGTGGACAATTCTTCCGCTTATCGGGTTGTTGGAATGGGCGGGTCTTGCGGATGCTGCCCGGGGGCTGGTTTCCCGCCTTAGCCTTAAGACGCCGGGGCATGTTTTACAGGGATATTTTATACTACGTCAGATTTCTGCGGCGTTAGGACTGACGTCTCTCGGAGGGCAGGTTCAGATGGTGCGACCACTGATTGCTCCAATGGCAGAGGAGGCCGGACGGCATATAACAAACGGGACCCTGACGGCAGAAGAGAGAGAGCGGTTGCGCGCTGCGGCGGCCGCTACGGACAATGTTGCAGGCTTTTTCGGCGAGGATATTTTTCTGGCTGTCGCCTCAATTCTGCTAATGCAGGCCGTGCTTGAGGCAAATAATGTTCAGGTCTTGCCCTGGCAGCTTTCTGTTTGGGCTATCCCTTCCGCCGTCATGGCTCTGGCTGTTTCATGGCTATGTTTCCGAAAGATTGATCGTAGTCTGAGGCGCTGACAGCATGATAGGGATGGAAATAATCTATGCGGCGCTGGGGCTGTTCTTTTTTTACACGGCATACAGCGCGCTCCGGCGTGGAGCAGGGCAGGGTGCTGCACTGGCTGGTTTTTGGGGACTGTACGGCCTGCACTTTATTGCGGGTTCGGCCTTTAATGATTTTTCCAACGGCCTGATCATTATTGGCATGACTTTTCTGGCGCTGTGTATGCGCAGCCGCTCCTTGATGCCTGCGGGTGTTGAGGCGCTGCCATTGAGCGGTTCCGTGCTTGCAGGAGAAGATGGGGCAAAAAATAATAGTATGGTGCGCCTTCTGCTGCCTTTGCTGGTTGTTCCACTTGTGGCGGTGCTCTTTGTTCTTGCCGCTCCATGGATGCACTGGCACGGACGTTTGTTAATTGACCCCAAGCGGGCTAACCAGATCGGTTATGTGCTGGCAACGTTGGCAGGCCTCGTGGTTGCTTGGTGTAGATTGCGTCCTCCTGCCGGGCTTCCTTTTGCATCGGGAAGTGCTCTGGTCTGTCGGGTGGGCTGGCCACTGGTTCTGCCACAGATTCTGGCGACCCTTGGAGGTGTCTATATGGCTGCTGGCGTTAACCAACAGCTTGGGGCTTTACTGACAATCATTCTGCCAGCCGGGAACGAGCTGGCAGCGGTGCTGGGATATACAACAGGCATGATGCTGGTGTCAGCGCTGGTTGGAAACGCTTTCGCAGCGTTCCCTATTCTTTTTGGTGCGCTGGGCCTACCGGTTCTTGTCCAGAGTTTTGGTCTGTCTCCGGCACCTGTCGCTGCCATTGGCATGTTATGCGGTTTTAGTGGTACGCTTCTGACCCCCATGGCGGTCAATTTCAATATCGTTCCAGTTTCTCTGCTTGGGCTTCAGGATCGTTTTGCCGTGATCCGCGCTCAAATTCCGGCAGCGCTTTTCGTGTTCGCAGGTAATACTTTTCTGCTTTATGTGCTTACATTCTTTGAAGGACATTCATCGCCATGACGTTCGACCAAACGACGGCTGACCGTTTTGCACGGATCGCACTGGGCCATGTTAGCCGTCAATTTCCTTATTTTCCTGGCCATTGCATACTGAATGAGGAAGATCGGCCATTACCGCAGGAGAGCCATCCTATATTTTATGGCAGTTTTGACTGGCATTCCTGTGTTCATGGTTATTGGATGCTTGCAACCCTTATAAAAAGTTTTCCAGATCTTGAGGCGAAAGACGATATTATCGCTTTGTTTTGCAAGCGTGTTACCACCAAAAATGTTGAGATTGAACAGTCTTATTTTGAAAATCCTTTGCGCCGTAGCTTCGAACGTCCCTACGGGTGGGGCTGGCTGCTTAAGCTGGTCACGGAACTCCGTGCGCATCCTTATCTTTCCGAATTCGCGGATGTTCTGGCCCCATTGGCAGAAAAAATAGCAGCTCTTTATCGGGATTTTCTGCCATTGGCGGTTTATCCTATCCGCGTGGGTACGCATTTTAATAGTGCTTTCAGTCTGCGGCTTACACTTGATTATGCAGAGGCTTTTCAAGATAAACAACTGGCGGGACTGGTACGTGGTCGTGCCAATGACTGGTTTGGGAACGATGAAGCATGTCAGGCATGGGAACCGTGCGGAGATGAATTCCTGTCATCCGCGTTGATGGAAGCCGTCTTAATGGCGCGAGTGCTGGATAGCACTGCATTTCAGGACTGGTTTGGTCGTTTTCTTCCGCGAATTATGGAGGGAAAGCCCGCAACACTTTTCACACCCGCGATGGTCAGCACGCGTAATGACGGCAAGATCGCGCATCTTGATGGGCTTAATCTGAGCCGTGTCTGGTGTTGGCGTGAGATTCTGGCTGTTCTTCGTCCTGATGAGGCTTTCAAGGCACTGATTGAACGGGCCTGTAAGGCACATCTTGATGCGAGTTTGCCGCATATCGTTGGTGATTACATGGGTGAGCACTGGCTCGCTACATTTGCTGTACTGGCTCTTCGTGGCGCTTGAATGGGAACGAACAGAGAGCGATGAGAGAAAACGTCCTTGGGTGAATAATCGAGCAATTGGAAAAATTTCGATTGCTCCCACATCCAATGGACTACGGCGCGCCGTCAGGTGAAATCTCAAAATAATATATTCAGGGTGTTTTCGGTAATTTTTATAATATAAAAATTATTTTCTTAAAATATAGAAATTAATTCTCATAAGAATCAACAGTCCATCCATTCTTAACACGTCTGAAAATTGGTGATGAAAAGCAACTCAGGATTGGAAACGGAAAACGATTTTTCCAACGGTTGCTTTGCGTCATAACACATAGAGCGGCATGCGGCGTGACGCCAGCCGCTGTGAGAACATCCGTCCCAGCGGAGAGAGAAGTTCCTGTGCTGATAACATCATCAACGATGACAATCCGTTTTGCAGCCTGAACCAGAGGAAGAAGATTGGGGTCCAGATACAGTCTTTTTGCTGTGCCTGGGCTGGTTATGGAAGAAATGGGAGCAGAAAGTTTCTCCTCATACCAGAATTTGCGAGAGGTGCTGAGTGGCACATAGCGTTCCAGTCCGCTGTGTCTCGCAACATAGGCAGCCAGCCCCAAACCAAGAGTAGGCATGCCGACAACCAGATCAGGCTTGATTTCTGCCGCCAGACGCCCCAGACCAGCACATATCGCATCTGCCACCTGAAAGGATGTCTGGTTGACCAGAAGCGATGCAACCGCCAGTTCACCAGAAGGAAGAGGGCGAAGTGGCAGGTCCAGCCTATGGTGCCCCAGAGAAACTCTGTAACGGTCCGTATAGGGAGCCTTAAGATCAACGTCAGGCGCAAAAGTCTGCCAGAAGGACAGGGTGCTCATGCGGCGTCTTCAACAAACGCGGCTAATAACCTGACTGCGCGTTCAAGAGCATTTTCGTCAATATCAAAAAGACTAGAGTGGTGCGGAGCTGCAATATCGGCTCCGATAAGGCAGTAGCCAGCGTGGCCGCCGCATTGCTGCACACGCTGCATCATAAAGGTTGCATCATCTCCACCACCAATCGGCCAGTTAGAGACAATAGTGCCTGTCTTCGTAGCAAGAACCGCTTTTTCCAGCCGTGTCATAATGGCGGGATCTGATTGTGCACTGATGGCGTTGCCGTAGAGATCAATCTCCACATTAACATCCTGTGTCAGAGCGGCGCCTTCAAGTGTGCGTCTTGCTCCTTCTGTCAGGCGCTTGAGCCCTTCACTGCTGGCTGCACGTAATTCAAGCTCCAGATAAGCCCGGTCTGCAATAACATTGCGCGTTCGACCCGCCTGTAGCAGTCCAACATTAATCCGTGTATCGGATTGACCGTCACGAGGCAAAGCGTACAGCCCAGCAACGGCCAGAGCTGCTGCGAGAAGGGCGTTTCGTCCCTCTTCAGGGCACATGGCAGCATGCGCTGCCCGACCAGTGAAAGTGACATTCCACTTTTCGGCCCAAAGAAATCCATCGGCCGTTAACGCAATCTGCCCGCTGGGAAGTTGGCACCCCAGATGGCTGGCCAGAAAAATATCGACATCATCTAGCAAGCCACTCGCGACAATCGGCTGTGCGCCGCGTCCCCCTTCCTCGGCTGGTTGGAAGATAAGGCGTACTGTGCCGTTCCATCTGGCATCGGGTTGCGCTAGTTTTTCTGCAACAGCAAGCCCGATAGCTGTGTGCCCATCATGGCCACAGGCATGCATACGCCCCTGATGAATGGAAGAAAAACCCTGAGTGTTTGGAGAATGCTGGTCAGATTGTGATTCATGAACTGGCAGCGCATCCATATCAAAGCGTAAAGCCAGAACAGGGCCCGCCCCCCTCTGGAGTTCACCACAGATAGCGGTTTGTCCGCCCGGCATTCTGTTCAGCCATCTTTCATCCGCTCCGGCCTGTAGCGCAGCCTCTTTTGCTGCAGTGAATGCCTGATCTGAGGGCAAACCACGCACACCATCCATGTGCATGATTTCTGGTCCGGCTTTTACGGTGTATCCCAGTTCAGACAGGCGTTTTGCGACAATTGCCGCCGTTCGGTATTCAAGAAATGCTGTTTCTGGAAAACGATGGAATTCACGGCGCATTGCAGTAACGTCACGGGGAAAATCCATCAGGCGTCGCCCAGAACCATCGTGGAAAAAACGTCTCCTGTCATGCCATCAGCAATGCCCAGATCTGTAACATGCGGGCCCGGATTGCAGGCCAGAGAAGCTCCCGTGACAAGCTTTATCATGCTGGTTGGCCCATTCCATGTGGTGGCGGTCGCTGCGGCATCCCGCACGTCAGTAAAATGTTTACCGACTATTTCGAGATTTTCAGGGGACAGAAGTCCACATACGGGGAGCTCGACTTGCACGAGGTGCTTGTCGGCTTTTGCCACGGCCATACCCCCGCCGCTGGCAATAAGAGTGTTGGCGACACGCGCCATCTCAGCCGGGTCCCGCCCGAATACGGCCAGGTTATGACTGTCATGGAGAATAGTTGTGCCAATTGTGGCTGACCAGTCTCCCCATCCTTCGAGAACACCAAGCCCCGGAGGCGAATTATCACCATAACGATTGAAAACAGCCATGAGGACGGTATCAGGGGGGAGAATGAGATACCCGTCTTCTAAATCTATCTCCCGTTCGCCCCAGTGAGTTGTACGGGGTGTGCTCACGGTTCTAATTTTAACTTTAGATTTCTCTGTATGAGGAATTTTAAAGTCAGAACTCGTAACAGGTGTGCGCTTGACGGTATTCACTGGCATGCCGGGCAATTCCGGTGGCAACGTGGTGAGCAGCGTTCCACGCGACGCGACATGAACACCAGAAGCAAAGACCTCCAGCGGTGTAAAATCAGTCAGATTATCAAAGACGACCAGATCAGCACGACGGCCGGCAGCAACAAGACCGAGGTCACGGCGTTCCAGACGCTGAGCTGTATTCAACGTCGCGCATCTCAGGACGTCCAGCGGGTTCATACCCAAAGCGACCAGGCATCTGAGATGATGCACCATTCCGCCACGTCGCAGCAGATCATCGGGAAAGACATCATCTGTACAGAGAGTCACAGTCTGAGGAACCATACCCAGCTCTTCAAACGCTGCTACAGCTTCAGGGAGAATGTTCTCGTGTGAAACTCTGAGTTCCAGAGTCATACCAGACCGGAGTTTTTCCAGAATATCGGTTTTGCTGGTCAGCTCATGGTCAGATTCAATGCCTGCCGCCATGAAGGCCTGAAGGTTTTTTCCTGCAAGATTGCGGGCATGGCCACAAACGAGTTTGCCGCTTTTAAGGCCCGCATTGACAATGGCCGTCATGCGCGGAGCGTTATTCACGACGCCCCGCATGTCCATAACTTCTGCAACGCCAATAATTTCTGGCCAGGACAACATCTCAGCCATTGCGGTTGCGTCAAAATCCGCACCTGACCGTTCGAGACCGGGCGCGGACGGTACGCAGGAAGGTGCTTCTACCAGAATACGCAACGGGAGGCCTTTTGAGGCCTCAATTGCCCATCTGACCCCCGGCAAACCGCTAACATTCCCAATTTCGTGCGGATCCCAGCATATGGTCGTCGTGCCTTGTGGCACCACGGTCTGCGCATAGATACGCGGCGTCACCATGGAGCTTTCAATGTGTACGTGAGAGTCAATAAGCCCCGGAGCAAGAATGGCGCCTTTCAGGTCAAACTGCTTTATTGCATCCTGACGCTCACCTGTCGGGTGCATGCTAGCTATAAGAGGACCAACCAGTCCGACATCTGCGTAGCGAAGCTCTCCGGTTGCAACATCTGCCACACGCCCATTGCAGAGGAGAATGTCAAACGGTGCGCGCCCGCAGGCAGCATCCACTGCGCGCCGGCGGAGTTCTGGTTCTGCGAGTGAGCAGGTGACATCAACCATGCGTGTTCATCCGGTTGGCTGCTTTAACAAAGGTTTTGAGAAAGCGGGCCTTGTCAACTGCGGTGACGATTGTAACTGGACGTTCCCCGATATGGGGGCGCGTGCTTTCCGGCCAGACATGAGCGTAGCCGTAGTTTGGTCCATGGGTCAGATCAACATCCATGTAAGCCACAACCTTGCCGGTCACCAGAGCTGGATCAACAGAAATAGCTGCAGCCAGTTCATCCCACATGGGTTGTGGATGAAAATACTGGCGCAGATAGTCTGCAACAGGACCAGTTGAGCGTGTTGCCTGATCACGGATTTCCGCTGTCATGCGAATGGCGTTAGCAACGCCCCCCACGGAAACAACCTCAGGGAAAGGCGCTTCCAGAGTAATGCTGGCGGCCTCCGGGTCAAACATGAAGTTGAAGTCTGTGTAGTAGTCTGCGCTTTGCGTAACCTGTGAAAGGTTACCGTCTACAATGGCCCCCATAAAAACAAGGCGGCGACACAAAGAAGCAAATTCCGGATCCAGCTTGATCGCAAGAGCAATATTCGTCAGTGGACCGGCTGCCAGAAGCGTGATCTGGTGTGGGTGCGCATGGACCTGCCGTATCAGAAACAGGGCGGCTGTTTCGGAAGAAAGCTTTCGGTCTGGCATGCCTTCTTTCAGAGGTTTGACCGGCGGCTGAAAATCCGGGGCATCACCGCGCCATGCCCCTTTCCATGGCATTTTTCCGTTGGATTTTTCCCATGCCAGAAGCCGGGCGCGGGAGTTGACCAGAGGCTGAGTGGCGCCGGGAACGACTGGGAGTGTCTCTGGACTTCCGGCAATTTCCAGAAAACGGGACAGATGTGCTGCGGCCTCATTTTCCCACCCATCTCCGACCACAACAGTAAAGCCCAGCACGGTTGCCTTATCTGGTTGCCCAAGAAGCGGAATAACGGACTGGATGTTGGTCCCACCGGGTCCAGCAAAATCATTATCAATAATAATGTAATTAGGGTCCCCGGGTGTCTGCGCGTGGCCGTGAAGGGGAAGCAGAACAAACAGCCCAGCCAAAAAAGTTGAAAACCGTAATTTTGAAAGCATGGCTGAATTCCCTTCAGGCGTGGTGGCCGTGCATGTGGGCAGAAACAATAAAGAACATGATGAAAATGACGCAAAGCCCCCACACAACGGGAGAGATAGTGCGGACCCGGCCTGTGGCAAGAGCCATTGTTGTATAGGACAAAGTACCAATTGCCATGCCGTTGATGAGGTTGCCTGTCAGAAGAGCAGTTAGAAAGGTGAGGGCGGCTGGAGCACTTTCCTTCATATCTGACAGATCGAGATGGCGGACACCCTGAAACATCATCATACCAACCATCAACAGAGACGGGGCCGTCGCCTGTGGCGGGATAATCATGAAAAGGGGCCATAAAAACAGGGCTGCAAAAAAGCCCCCCGCAATTACCAGAGCCGTCAAACCTGTACGCCCGCCTGCATGTACACCCGTGATAGATTCAGAATAAACGGTGACAATGGATGTGCCGAGAAGAGGGGCCAGAATACTACCGGCAGCATCCGTTACAAATGCCTCGCGTGCACGAGGGATCTGTCCGTTTTTTGAAACCATGCCCGTTGCAGTGACAACGCCGAGAAGATTAGCCAGTGTTCCAAACAGTTCTGTACACAGGAAAAAGAACAGCATGGGCAGAACATAGAGGAAGTTATGGATAAGATAGAGCGGTTCCAGATGGAAGGCCGTGGCATAGGGCCACTGCGGCAGGGCAAAAATATGCGCAGGCCAGTGTGTGAGAGTGCCGCCTTTTCCATCAGGTAAAAAAAGTCCGGCAACGGTGAGTGCTATAATTGAAAGGATTAACGCGCCGGGAATACGCCTGACCACCAGAACGGGTGTGAGAATAAAACCCGCCAGCGTCATGAGGACTTTCGGACTGCTGATCGACCCCATGGTGACAAATGTGGACGGACTGGCAACCACAAAGCCGGAATTACGCATGCCGATAAACATGATAACCAGCCCCACGGCGACCTGAATGCCAATACGCAGGGTGTCTGGAATATCATGAGCAATGCGCTCGCGGATGCGCGTCAGACTCATGATCATGAAGATCACACCCGTCAGGCAGACGAGTGCCAGCGCCGCCTGCCACGGCACACCCATTTGCTTGACCAGAATGATGGCAAATACGACGTTTGACCCCATTGCAGGCGCAACGCCAAGCGGGAGGTTGGCCAGCAGGCCCATCAGGGTGGTACTGAAAATGGCAATGAGGCATGTCGCGCTTAGAACGCTTGCGCGGTCCATGCCAGCTTCTGCCATAATCATCGGGTTAACGGCGACGCAATAAACCATGGCCGCAAATGTGGTCAGACCGGCCACAACTTCACGACCAACGGTTGTTCCGCTGGTCGTGAGTCCAAAAAAACGATCTAATCTGGGATATCGCATAAGAGTCAGAGGTCTATCTTGGCGGTGGCAAGAGCGGCAAAGCTGCCAGCAACATAATAGGTGGGCGACCCTTGCGAGGCGATCGTGCTGCCGTAAATGCCGCGGGTAGCTCTGGAGGACGCAGCAATACCTGCAACCCCGGAGAGATATTTGTTATCCCCCACATTCATGAAGTTCAGGCGGATTTCCGGTCGTGTATTCAGGATTTTCGGGGCGCGGTAACCAATATTCATATCAGCACTCACATAGCCGGGCATAGCCTGATCATTCATGAAGGTTGAAAACTGGCGACCAACATATTTGACAGAAAATCCGGCAAAATACGTGCCATCATCATAATCCAGCCCGACAGAAGCCTGTGCCTGCGGACTGCGCACAGCCATTTTCCCAGCAGTGGGCAGATAGTCAGAACCTACCCGGTAATTATTATCGATTGTGGCATGCAGATATTCGGCAGAGATATAGGGGTGGAGATGGTGCCAGGGGCGCAGGCCGATTTCAATATCCACGCCGCGGGATGTCTGCCCGCCTGCGTTAATGTTCTGCGTGATCTGGGCATTGTTCACAGTAACCTGTGTGGCCACCTGACGGTTTGTGAAATTATAGTTGAAGAACGTGATAGATCCATTCACAAGGCCACCCTGATAGCGATAGCCGATTTCTTCCGAAATCGAGTACTCCGTTTTCTGGCCTGGGTTAGCCTGTGTGGCGATTTTCCCCGTGGTTGCGCTGTATGTATTATAAAGCGCGTTAAGTGTGGGGGTGCGGAAGTTAGTGGCGACATCGGCAAAAATCTGACTGTGATCGTCTATACGGTAGCGTGCGCCGAGGTTAGGCGTTGCAACTGCCACATTCATGCCGGTGCGATATTGTGCTCCCGGCAAATAGTTGTAGCCAATACGGCTGACCATGGATTCCTTGATACCGGCCTCAACGCGGAGGCGATTATTGAGGGCGTTAAAGGTATCTCCAAAAAACAGTGTATTGACGCGGGTAATGGTGAGATTGTCATAACTCGCCAGACGGGTACCGTCAGAAAGCTTTACGTTCCCCAGATAACCCCAGACATTCGCCGGGCCACCATTCGCACCAACTTCACTGTAAGGATTGACCATTCGCTCACGTGACCAGTCAAACCAGTATCCAAACACAAGAGTATGTTTGCCCAAATTATAATGCACTTTGGATACCAGGCCGGGGCGATAGACATATGGTGTGCCGAACGGTGTATACATCATGACCTTATCGGTCGTGGTGCCGTTTCCGTTCAGATCCATGCTGTATTTCTGGGTACCGGAATAAATCGCATTTTCCGACATGAGAGAGGCGGAGGCAATTGTTCCCGAATTCCAATAGAAATACGGTGTGAAGTCAAAGCCCAGCTTATCATTAATGACAATATTCTGAGGTGCGCTCAGGATCAGAACCCGATAGGGGCTCTGATGCAGCTTCCAGTATTTTGTATCGGTGGGAGAAAATTTTTCGGTGTAGTTGGCGTGCCTTCCGTATTCCTGCCATGCTGACAGGCTCGGGTTGAGATAGGCCACTTTCATGGAATCATCGAACGTGACAGCCACAGTGCTGCGACTGCCATTGTCCCAGTCTTTAACCAGCTTGGCGTCCACATGCTGCTTATGGTCATCACCGGCGCCGCGAAAATGCGGTTCTTCTAGGTGAGACCATGCGACAAACGCCCGCATTCCGGTATTTCCGATATCGCCGCTTTGCAGCCGGACATATTCCCGATGGGTATTGTAAGAACCAAAGGAACCGGCAATCGTGGCGCCCATTTTGTGGGATGGTTCAATCAGCTTCATTGTCACAATGCCGCCAGATGCTCCGATAACCGGAGAGTCCAGATTGGCGGACCCCTGCTGCATGGTGACTTCGTTCAGGTTCTCTGAATCAACCCATTCGGTGGGAAACGCCATATAGGAACCGATATCGTTCAGGGGAGCCCCCTCCACGGTAAAGCCTATCTGATCACTGTTCATACCGCGGATTGTCATATTACCACTGACCATCCCAAACGGGTCGGCGCTGGCGACATTGGCGCCAGGGAGATTGCCTAAAAGCTTGAATACGTTTGGCGTTGGAGCCTGCTTGGCAATGTACGCTTGTGTAATCTCACTGCGCGATTTCGTGCCATTTTGAGGCACCATGCGGCCGCCTGCCACTGTTCTTGCAGATACAAGAATATCTTCGGCTTTAGAGATTTGCGGTTTTGCGCTCTTGCTAGCGGAGTGAGAATGGCGTTTCTCTCTGCTGTGGTTTGTGGGTGTATCCGGCGCAGCATACGCTGCCACCCAGAAGAGGTTGCCAACAAGGGCTGTACTCAGAAAGGTTAAAGCGCGCATGAAAGAAACTCTCGAACGATACGGAAGAACCCGGAAAGCCGGGCAACCTTGCAGATTGAGACAAAAAAGCGAGAGAAGGATCAACAAAGACGTATTGTGTTGTTATAAGACGTCTTAGCTAAATCGTTTTCCGATCCTTTTCAATACAAAATCGAAATATTTATGGGATTTTTTATGCCGGATGCTCTCTTCTCCGCCTATCTGGAACCGAATGACCCAACCCCGCTCTATCTGCAGGTTGGCCACCATATTTCTGGCTTGATCGGTAAAGATGAGCGGTTCATGGACAGACTGCCGTCCGAGGCCGAGCTATGTCGGCTTTATGGTGTCAGTCGTATTACAGTGCGTCAGGCGCTGTCATATCTGGCAAAAAGAGATGTGATTGTAAGGCAGCACGGGCGAGGAACATTTGTCGGGGCGGTGCATCGGCCGGGGCGCCAGAAGACCATTCATTCCTTTTTTGAAATTCTGGCAGATAAAGGGCTGCGCCCCCGGATGACGCTTCTGGATTATCGGATGCAGCCCGCACCAGAGGACGTGGCAAGAGGGTTCGGTGAACAAGGAGACGTACTGTTTATTCGGCGCGGATATTGTTCTGCAGAAGGCCCCCTCGGCGTAACGGAGGTTTTTTATCCGGGCCATCTTGCCAAAATGGTGACACCTGAACTTGCGGGCAGCAAAACGTCAGCTACTATTTTAAAGGATATCTTCAAATTTCAGATAAGCCATGCCGATATATCTATCGGTCTGACACAGGCTGCTGATGATGTGAGTGAGTGGCTGAATATTGCAAGAGGATCTGTACTGCTGAAGATCAAACGTGTTACGGCCTGCAAAGGGCAGGGTATATGTGAGTATAGCCGACTACTTGTAACAGAAGGAGCGGCCGATTTTCAGATTAAAGCTGATGGTGAAATGCTCAGTGAAGGCATGTTACATGACTAAGAGATCAAGCATTTTTTTGCGTCTCATGCCCGAAGGATCGAAAGCAGTTCCATGAGAATGTTCTGTTTTCTATCGTAATTATCATCTGTTTGATGAAAACTTACATAAGCAGAAGTTTTTTGATGTTTGCTTTTAGATCCTGACTCTGTTGGCTCACGCGAGACAGTATCGTTCACTGGTGTGATCTGGTGTTGATTTTTAACAGCCCGTATCTGATGTGTGAGATGGAGATATGGCTTTAAAAGAGAATTTTCTCGGAGATGTGAAATTAATTTTAGAAAATCAGATATATAACTTTATGTTTTTTCCTCTACTTTTTTACGGATACTCCAAAGCATACGACGACGCAGCAGCCCGCTGACAGGGCGGATAAGAAACCAGTATGGCGTGAAGTGCTGTGTGGCCGCTTTGCTAAGGCACAGGACACGTGTTTCGGTTATAAGGCGACATTGAGTTTTACTAACGGATATAACAGCAAAACCAAGAACGAGTTTGCAGATATTTCCCTGTTTTATGGCCATAAAAGCATCTGGAGAGGGAACAGAACAAAGGCCATAATTGGCATGCCAGAATGCACCAGCCAGACCATAGACTAGAGCATGTTCTGTGCGGGCCAGAAGAATGAAATCCTGCATGTCCAGCGGAGAAGAGGATAAACGCTTGAACAGCCTTCCCGGCAGTTCTCTAAGAGCAATAACCGGGCGTAAAAATGGATCTTCTTGCACGCGATAGATTGCTATAGCATCAAGAATATCAGACGTTTGGCCACGCACGTTTATCGCGTGACGTTCCGAAAAATTATAACGAGGCAGAAAAACGTCAAAAATATTCATCGTATCTTCAACTTTACCAGTGGATAGAGCGACCGGTCTGTAAAATTAAGCATTGTCTAATCCAAATCCAACGATCCCTCTTTTGGGTGATGAAACTGGTACCAGATTACTATCGCACAGCAAGTTGCGGCTTTCACTTTTTAACCATTCGGTAAAAGATGCTATGCTGCCTGGTTGGTGCCGTAGGCGTTCCTGAAATAATCCAGCAGGCAAATAATTGGTTATGATCTGGACGGGCAAGAATTTTACGGTACCGTGATGACCAGACGCTCAAACACGTTATGATGCATTACGATCACTGTATCGTGCCGGTTCAAATACATAGCCTCTTTCACGGGTAAAAGAGAGAGGCTGGGCCACCTCAACACATACTAATATTACAGCCAAGCAGCGACCATTACCCTCTGTGCCGGATAGGCAGATTACGTTGTGCTTATGCCGCAGGTCTACGCTGTTTCTTCCTGTCGCAATCTGTGTAGCCGTCGCGTCCCGGAAGAACATGTAGCCCAACACTCTCTGGAAGCGGAGGGGGCAGCAGGCACGCATAAAGCTGCTTTTTTGACGAATTAGACGTTGTTGGAATAGTCGCCATATTCAATAAAAATGATGGAACACGTTGTTTTTGAAGAAATATTAGTTTTGGATTCTTCTCTATTGAAAGCAACCCCTCAAAAAACTCGAAATATTAAAAACCGATTTAAGCAGGCCCGTTAAAGGGGAAAAATTTCTTGAAAATCAACCTGTTATGGTTTCCACAAAAAAAACCCGCTTTATTATAGAGTATCTCTTTGAGTAACAAGCATGATATGCGTCGGACTATGTTGAAGTCGGATGAAAATCTTCACGAGCGCCACTGTTGATCTAAGTGGCTTTTTCTGGAGAGAGGCATGGTTTCGCGACGTTCCCTGCTAACGACGGCAGTTGCTGCTGCAATAGTCCCTTATGCAAAAGGGAGAGCGACGTCTCAAAAAGTGAACTCACAGGATCTGGCACTTCTCGACCTGCTGACGTGGGGAGCCTCTCCATCGGTCATTCGTGACTTCCTGACGCTCGGGCGTAAGCAGTGGTTGCGCGGCCAGTTCTCGCCCTTGGCACAAGTGTCTCTGCCGCCCGATGTCCAGCAGCAGATTGATGGCCTGACAATTTCCCAGCGATCGGCTGTCGATCTGGCAAGGAATTTCGAGGAGCAGGGCCGCGCGATAAAGGGGATTGCTGATCCAGCCGCTCGGGCAGAGGCGAAAAAACTCTATCAGACCGAGATGACGGATATGGCGCGACAGGCCGCTACGGCCTCCATCCTGCGGGCTCTCTACGCGCCAGATCAGTTGCGCGAGCGCATGACGTGGTTCTGGTTCAATCATTTCAACATCTATCAGGGTAAAGGCATAATCCGAGTTCTCGTTGGGGATTACGAGCAAAATGCCATTCGCCGCCATGCACTGGGCTACTTTCGTGATCTTTTGATGGCCACACTCCGCCATCCCGCAATGATGCGTTTTCTTGACAACGCCGATAACAAAGCAGGCCATGTGAACGAGAATTATGCCCGCGAGATTATGGAGTTGCATACGATGGGCGTCGGTTCCGGCTATACGCAGCAGGATGTTGAGCAACTCGCCCGTATTTTAAGTGGTGCGGGTATAGATGTTCGCCCTGATAATCCCAGACTGAAACCAGAATTACAGCCTCTTCTGGTAAGAGACGGAGCCTTCCTGTTCAACCCGGCCCGCCATGATTTTAGCGATAAAATTTTTCTGGGGAAAACTATCAAGGGCAGCGGCTTTCCGGAGATCGAGCAGGCAGTGGACATGCTCTGCGCTCATCCTGCCACAGCACGCCATATCGCACGTCGGATCGCTCTGTATTTCGTTTCCGATAACCCGCCTGAGAGCCTCGTCGCCCGTATGACGCGGCGCTTCACGGAAAGCAAAGGGCATATCGCCAGCGTGCTGGATGTTATGATCATCTCTCCGGAGTTTGTGGCCAGTCTGGGAACGCGTTTTAAGGACCCGGTGCGGTATGTCTATTCAGCAGTCCGTATGGCTTATGATGAAAAGCTGATTATCAATACCGCTCCGATACAGGGATGGTTAAACAGGCTGTCTGAAGGGCTCTATAACCGTCTCACCCCTGACGGGTATCCGCTGGACTCCTCAGCATGGTCATCATCAGGGCAAATGATGGCGCGTTTCGACATTGCTCAAAAGATTGGAGCAGGAGCGGCGGCTCTTTTCAGGCGACCTGATGAAAAAGGGGCAGGTGAGGCTGTTCTCCCTCTCCTGCAGAACGGAGCGTATTTTGATGTCAGGCGTGCCACGCTGTCTCGGCAGACACGGGCTGCGCTGGACGAAGCGACGTCTCCTCAGGAATGGAATACACTTTTCCTTTCCTCACCAGAATTTATGAGCTGACAGGAGACTTTCCGTCATGAGCCTCACTCGTCGTAACCTTGTGCTCGGAATGGCAGCCGCATCTCCGCTGACTATGGCTGGTCGGCTCTGGGCCGCGCCTGCCGGGGGTGCCCGGCTGCTCGTTGTTTTTCTTCGTGGTGCTTATGACGCTACCAACATCATCATCCCGACGGGGAGCGATTTCTACTATGCGTCCCGCCCGACACTGGCAATCGCGCGGCCTGACCCCGGCAATCCTCTGGCGGCTTTGCCTCTTGAGGCCGCGTGGGGACTTCACCCCGCTCTGCGCGAGACTATTCTGCCCCTGTACCAAAAAGGAGAAGTCGCATTTGTCCCCTTTGCCGGGACGGATGACCTGACCCGCAGCCACTTTGAAACACAGGATACGATCGAACTTGGGCAGGATATCAAAAACGCACGAAACTACCGTTCCGGTTTTATGGGGCGTCTGGCCCGGACACTGACTGGGGTCTCCCCAATTGCGTTTACGGCGCAGTTACCGCTTGCTTTTGACGGCGGGGGTGCCGTGCCAAACGTTGCCATTAATGCTGTTGGCAAATCCGCTATTACCGCCCGGCAGGCCCGGCTGATCAGTGACATGTATGCCGGACGCCCGCTTGCGTCTGCTGTGGATGAAGGCTTCCATATCCGGGATGACGTCTACCATGCCATTACAGATAAACTGACACAGGCAAGCAGGGGCGCCGCAAGCCCCAAGGGGTTTGAACTTTCAGCCAGACGGATTGGCCAGTTAATGCGTGACAGGTTCAGCCTTGGCTTTGTGGATGTTGGTGGATGGGATACGCACGTCAATCAGGGGGGAGCCAAGGGCTATCTGGCCGACCGTATTGGCGAACTGGGGCGAGGTCTTGCCGGTTTCAGTGAAGAAATTGGCCCGCAATGGCATAATACGGTGGTCGTGGTGGTCTCTGAGTTTGGCCGGACGTTCCGTGAAAATGGGGACAAGGGCACGGACCATGGTCACGGGAGCGTCTACTGGGTGCTGGGCGGCGGTATCAAAGGAGGGCGCCTGGCAGGCGAACAGGTTCCTGTTGAACAGAAATACCTGTTCCAGAACCGTGATTATCCGGTGCTCACAGATTATCGTGCGATGCTTGGTGGCCTGTTTCAACGACTATACGGTTTGGGGCAGACTGATCTTCAGACTGTTTTTCCCACTGCCAGCCCCGCGGACCTTAAGCTGGTATGAGGACCGTGGCGTGGCGGGCACTGCTGTACTTTCTAACAGTGTTTGTCTCCGTACCATCCGCCTTGGCGGCTGAGCCATGGTGTCGCATTCCCTCGCTGCAGACCGGACCCGTTCTCACATCTCTGGTGCATCAGCTTGAAAGGGAGCGCAACCGCTTACCTGCACCTTTACCTCGCCTGCATACAGAAGGCACTCTGCCGCATGAGGGTCTTTATGATGAAAGTGTTGAGGCTAAGCGTGACTTACCTCTCATGCAAAAAGCCGCGCTTGTCTGGCGTGTAACCCACGATACCGCATGGTTAAACGTCGCACGGCGCTATCTTTTGGCGTGGGTTACCACGTACCACCCCAGCTTTAATCCGATTGATGAGACCAGCTTCGATGCGTTGATTGACACTTATGCCATCATTGATTCTGCCCTGCTGCCAGCAGATCGTACATTAGTTAGAGCTTATCTTGAAAAATGGGCCAGCGGCTATGGTGACGCGATGGCGCATGCGGACAGTCGCTCAACATGGCGCAACAACTGGCAAAGCCACAGGGTTAAACTTGTGACGATGATGGCGGTTGCCCTTGGCGATGACGTGCTGTTTGAGAAGGCGCGTCTGCTGTTCCGTAAACAGATTATGGCCAATATCGCTCCGAATGGTGAAACCCTTGATTTCAGAGAGCGTGATGCACTGCATTATGTTGTTTACGATCTTCAGCCTCTGATTCAGGCGGCTCTTGCGGCCAGAACGCGTGGAGAAGACTGGTATCACTGGACGACCGGTCAGGGTGCATCCCTTGCAAAAGCGATAGGATGGTTAACACCTTATGTATCGGGTGAGAAACCGCACGAGGAGTTCGTCCATTCGGTCGTGCGTTTTGACGCGCTTCGCGCCAGAGCGGGGCTCAAAGGGTATTCTGGTATATTTGATCCCCGCTCGGCAGGCGCGCTCTACTGGCTGGCTTCGGAATTCGATCCGTCCTTGCGGGCTCTAGCCGAAAAGCTTCAAGCTGTGCCAGCACCTTTTATTAGTCTTTGTGGACAATAAGGGGAAGCAACCAACAGTCTCAGTGTCGGGTTATAAAGCCGTTATCATTTTGATTTCCGGACGCTCACCCTGTCAGATTTTTTTCTAAAATCGTAAGAATTACAATTTCTATAACCCGTTTTCTTATATCGCGTCATATCATCATCCCCCATGATCTCGGAACGGTGCCAGACGGTCTGAAAGATAAAGCCGGTTCATCCTGCGCAATTCGTCTGGAGCTCCGGGTGTGGTGGGGGCATCTTTTGTGATCATACCTCGTAAAATTTTCATGGTGTTGAGAACAACAGCTGCAATGTCTCTCGCAAGGGTTTCATCCAGCCCCGGTGCGCACACACGCAGGGCTGCCGCTATTCCTGTCAGGGCATGACCGCGTGCGCGGTTGCGGATCTCCATTCTGTCTGTCCGTGCTTCCATCAGAGCAGATAGCGACTTTACGCGTGGATGAAGGGTGACAAGCAATTCAATCAGAACATCTGCCAGCGCCTCTGGCGAAAGGGTGGCCGCGCGCAGGGCGAGGGCTGCGTATTCCTCTTCCAGAATGGCGATATGGCGCTGCACAAGCGCATCTGCCACCGCTTCCTTGTTCGGGAAGAAACGATACAAAGAGCCAATCTTCGCTCCGGCACGTAGCGCGATTTCCGCCATGGTCGTCGCCTCATAGCCTCGTTCCGCCATCAGGTCGGACGCAGCCGCCAGCAATTCCTCAACGCGCTGGCGTCCAGCCGCACGCATTGGTTGAAGAGGCGTCCGTTTTCCTCTTGACGTATTTGAGTCTTCCCTCAATTAATACTCCTGTTTGAGTATGCACTCAACTTAAAGCGGTTTTCATATGCCCGGATAACGCTTGGGGAAAGCAATCCGGACGTCAATAGGGAAGGTCTTATCATGATTTCACTCCCGGCTCGCCAGACAGCTCTTGTGCTGATTGATCTCCAGAAAGGCATAACGGGGCTTCCTCTTGCTCCACGATCAGGGGAAGACATTGTTGAACGCTCGAAAACGCTCGCGGCCCGTTTCCGGGCCGCAGGCTCACCCGTTATCCTGGTGAATGTTGCGTTCGCCCCGGATTTTGCCGATGCCGTGCATGCGGCCGTCGACCGGCCTTTTTCGCCGCCGGGAGGCTTTGCTCCGGACTGGGCGGAACTGGCTGACGGTCTTGCTAAACCGAACGATCTGCGGGTTACAAAACGGCAGTGGGGTGCGTTCTACGGCACAGATCTTGACCTTCAATTGCGGCGGCGTGGGATCACGACCATTGTACTTGGCGGGATTGCTACTAATCTGGGGGTAGAATCCACCGCGCGGGCGGCCCATGAGCATGGGTATAATATCGTTTTGGTAGAAGACATTATGTCCACATTTACAGAAGCGATGCAGCGTTTTGCCTGCGAAGAAATTTTCCCGCGCCTTGGCCGTGTGGTCGCAAGTGATGCAGTAACGCTGGATGTATGAGCGTCTGGTGTGCGCCATACCGTCCCCCGGTTTCGAGTAACGCCAGCATGAAAACGGAAAAACTATTGCCAGCCGGGCATGCAGATCAATTGCCGCCGGGAACGTGGAAAATCGTGAGTGTTGCGGCAATCGGGTCTTTTATGGCGCAACTGGACGCCACGATTGTCAATGTGTCACTTCCGGACCTTGTTACGACGCTCCATGCGCCGTTTTCCAGTATCCAATGGGTCATTAGTGGCTATCTTCTGGCCCTTGCCCTGACGCTACCGCTTAACGGATGGCTGGTGAACCGCCTTGGAGCGCGCGCGGTCTATTTATGGTGCTTTGGTGCCTTTACACTGACATCCGCACTGTGTGCGGTGGCATGGTCCGCGCCATCCCTCATCGGATTTCGCCTTTTGCAGGGGATGGCGGGAGGTCTGCTCGCGCCCATGGCGCAGATGACGGTTGCCCGTGTGGCGGGTAAACAACTACCACGAGTAGCCAGCGCCATGACGGCCCCTGTGCTGCTCGCGCCGCTTCTGGGGCCTGTTGTGGCCGGAGCTATTCTCTCGTTTGCCTCATGGCGCTGGATATTTTTCCTGAATGTGCCGGTCGGAGTGGTCGCCATTGCCCTCGCAGCTCTGTTTTTACCGGATGATCGATCAGAAATACGCTCACGCCCGCTGGACCTGATGGGGCTTGGCCTTCTCGCACCGGCTCTGGTTGCATTCCTTTACGGCATGGATCACGTCGCGAAGTCTTCGGGGGTGATGATTCTTGGTGTATCGGTTGCCCTGTTTGCTTTGTATGTCCTGTCTGCACGTCGCAAGGGGGACGATGCGCTGGTTGACCTTCGCCTGTTTCGGATAAGGGCTTTTTCCGCGTCGGCAGTTATTATGTTCCTCACCAATGGTGTCTCGTTCGCCGGTCAGATGATGCTGCCAGTATGGCTCATTCAATCCTGCGGGATCTCGCCTGAACAGACGGGACTGCTCATAGCCCCTTTGGGGCTGGGGATGATGTGCGTATACCCACTTATCGGTCGCCTGAGCGATCACTTCCCTGTGCGGGCTCTGACCGGCTTCGGAGCACTGCTTTCCTTGATGGGAACTCTTCTCCTGACAGCACTGGCCGCTAATAGTCTGAATATTTTTTTGCTCACCATAGCCTTATTTCTGCGTGGTGCAGGGGGAGGGGCCGTTGGTATTCCGGCCATGAGCGCAGGCTACGCATCAGTCTCACGGCAGGACATTCCCATGGCGACAACTGCGCTCAACATTATGCAGCGTATTGGAGGACCAACTTTAACAACTGTCTGCGCCACATTTCTCGGCTGGCGGCTTGCAATAGGCACGACGCTCCATGCTACATCCCAAGCTTTCACGGAAACTTTCGGACTGCTTGCCGTGTTCCATGCTGTCCTGTTGCTTACAACGCGCTTTATCAGGACCTCAGAAGCCAGACGCAGCTAACAGCTAATCCGCTGGGAAAAGCTCTTTTTAAGTCAGTTTAGCGTGCTGGCTGAATTTTCAGACCAGCCATAACGAGCAATTCCCAAGAAGAAAAGAGTTCCTGTAGCCCAGTCAGCCAAAAGCCCGGACCTTTCATCCGGGCTTTGTCCTGTCAGCTTCAGAACGCGATGTTTATGGCGGTGCTGAGAACAACTGCGTCTTTAAAGACTGTGGTTCCGCCAACATGATTTACGTATTGAAAATCAGGCTTGATGGTGAATCCTTCCATGACATGAAAACCATAATAGGCCTCATAAATGGCCTCATGCCCCTGAATACCGTAGGGCACGCCATAATTTGCGCCGGGAAGAGGGAGGTTTGCGGAGGCCGCTGCTTCCTGAGATAAAATGGCGGAGCGACTGAATTTGGACCAGAGAAAAGCAATCCCGACGCTGTCCAGCGGGCGCTTCCATAATGCACCGGTGTCCATCAGTACCGTTGTAAAACTATGGCTGATCTGGGATGTCTTGCCAGAACCCCATCCAAAATAGCCCCCCAGAATGAGCCCGTTCATTTCACCGGGGCCGTGCCGGACAAGCATCTGGTCAGCCAGCACCCAGACTGAGGTCTGACCACTTTGTTTACGGGCTGGCTGGCCGGTCAGAACCCATGGAGCCCCATTGATATCTTCATAAAGGTCGTTGTAGCGGGAGTTATCATACATAATGCCGACTTTATAATGGCCGATCAGATGATTACGCCCGAATTCCGGAATCCAACCCGCCTCGAACTGAGAAGACAGCTTTCCAAGACGATCCTGCCCCCATGACCAGCCGGAAATTCCGCCATTATAGGCATGAGGAGAGACGGCAAAGAGGCCGCCCATCAGATAGAACTGCCGGATGGGCATCACACGCAGGACGCCGCCGATATTGCCTGAGGGCCAGCCACGCCCGCCTGTCATGAATTTGGTGGGGGATTCTCCGCCGCACAGCCACACATTCATAAAGTTACAAACCCATGGCGAGTTCTGGAAAAACGCGCCGGGCGGAATCCAGCCAACTGCAAGATCAATTTTGCGTTGTAGCCAGGCTTTTTCAAAATATGTCCAGACCAGATGCGCGACAACATTGCCACGGCTCCCGTAAATCTGCTGGACCTGATTGCTGTTATCGCCATACAGGCGGCTGAGATTGGTGCCGTGCCCGTTAACAACGAGCATATGCAGCCATAAATCGTCAGACCAGGAACTTGCGTGCAATAGTTTCTGCCAGTCAACATCCAGTGTCGCCCCGACTTGCCCGGCATTGCTATAAGCCCGTCTTTTACCGCCTGAAACATTGCCTGCAATATCTTCATACACATCCAGCGCGAAATAAAGTCCGCGTTTTTGCAGCCATGGCTGAATACCGCCCCAGTCTCCGAACAGGTGCGTTGTCCCGTAAGGAGGGCCAAATGACGGCGGGCCATAAGAAGCCTGCAAAAATCCGGGAATTTCCTGATAAAGCGGGACCGTAGGCTGAGTTTCCCCAAACGGGGTAGGGTTGGAAACAAACGGTTCTTTGGGGGCCGGTGCTCTGTTCCCGATAACGCCCTGAAGCCATGAGGGAATTTCTGTTTTTTTATCCGGCTGTGCGGCGGTTTGAGGTTTGGCATAGTCTTTTGGTGATACGGCGCTGGACTCCGGCGCCTCTGTTGAGGCTGGTGCATCCTGCGCCATAGCGGGGGGAGAGAACCCCGGCAGCCAGCTTGTCAGACAAAGAACGGTAAACAGACAGGCGACATAAACAGAGCGCACGGCACCGAAGCTCTGTCTGGTTTTAGTGGGTGTGATATCCAGTTCTGAGACACTGCGCATAGTATTGTTCCCCGGGAATGGTTTTGATCACAGCAGAACAAAAAATAATCCCGCCTGTTATCAAAGCATTCGACGTCTTTGTTTTTATTTTTCTCTTTGGAACAGTCTGAGGCCCCGCTTCCGGAGAACCGGGTTACCTTCGCATTTTAGGCGTCGTATCGTGTCAGGTTCGGCATCTATGTCTCCGATATTGTTTCTTCATCTCTGGACGCGGATTATGGCCTGAGGGCACGAAAATGCTTTCTCAGGATAAGGCTTGCGAAGCATGTTATAACAACAGCGTAGACAGCCAGAAGCAGAAAAGATGTCAGGCCGGGCAGATGCGCGATCAATTGTCCGACAACAAGCGGCCCTGCGACACCCCCAGCCAAAGCCGCACAGACGAGAGTGGGGCCTGTTTTCTTATTTTTTCCCAGCTGAGAGGAACCGAAAACAAAGAAATTTGGAAAAATGCTCCCGATGAAAAATCCTGATAACGGATAGGTTATGGTCGGAAGAATACCAGCAGAGGCCAGAAACAGCAGAACAGCAGTCCCGGCAAAGCCCGCAATGATCATCGGTGCCGTCGGGAAACGGTGCCCTGCAAAGCTGAGAGCAATGCGCCCGCTGAGGAAGAATACAAAAAACAACGAGAGAGCGTTGGCGGCCGTCACATCAGAAAAACTGCCGTTCACGAGAATAGACGGCCCCAGACCGATCAGACAGGCTTCAATGGCTGTTCCTGACGCCCCAATAAACAATGTTGCAAAAGACGGGCGGAATACAGTGGAAGCTTCGGTCACTGCCTCGTGATGTTGAGGAGGAGCTGCAAATTGGAAGGCAAGAAGAAACGGAATAGCCAGCCCTGCGGAGAGAAGAGCGAAACTGACAGTGGATGATCGTGCCAGTGCTACGAAGGCAAGCGGCGCCATAATTGCTCCGCCACCAAACAGGGCATTGACCAGACTCACCATTGAAGGGCCGGAGGTTCCAAAGCTTTCAAGTAAGCGTGAATTTACCAGCGCCAGACTGGCGCCGTAGCCTGCCCCGAATGCAAGAGAGCCAAACAGTGTTAAGGGCCAGCCCGGCTGAGCCGCCATCAGGCCCGTTCCGACCACAAGAAGACCAAAAGCGAGTTTAATGAAGTCCTTCTGACCACAGAAGAAAAGAGTGACGACCCCCGCCAGAGCACCGACCCATTGTGCGGTAACGATCATGCTTGCTGAGGCTATGGAAAGCCCAAATATCTGGCGGAACTCAGGAACGCATGGCCCAAGGAGTGATTGCCCGGCTCCCATCAGAATGAAGGCAAGAACACTTCCAGCGAAAAGCGTTTTGTTTTTTTTGATCGTTTCAATCATTGGCACGACTTTCATTTTTGCGCCGTCACACTTCGTGGAGGATGCGAAGCGTCTGCGGCATTCTTGTTTGGCATCGTGAGAAGCGATTCTTTACATAAGTCTATATCAATTGACAATTGTAAATGCTGTGTGGTTAGTTTCGGGTAGGGCAGACAGCGGAGAAGTTGCCATGGCAGAAGCCGAAAAGAAAAAATCATCCCCGTTTGTGCGTGAACGGGTATGGGAAAAAATAAAAAACATTGGCTCACCGGACGTTCTTATCATTGGCGGTGGTGTGAACGGTGTCGGGTTACTGCGTGATTTATCGCTCAACGGGGTTTCCGCTGTGCTGATTGACACAGGAGACTTCAGCGCCGGTGCGAGCGGAGCTTCGAGCCGCATGGCGCACGGCGGACTACGCTATCTTGAAGGGCGGGAATTCAGTCTGGTGCGTGAATCAGCACGCGAAAGGAACATGCTGCTGCATGATGCGCCACACCTCGTAAAACCTCTTGAAATTGTAGTGCCGGTTACAAATCTGTTTGCAGGCTTTCCAAAAGCTGCTCTGCGTTTTCTGGGGCTTTCCAAAAAAACAGGTAACCTCAGCCTTGTGGCTATAGAAATGGCTCTTGTGCTGTATGAGCGTTTTGGTGCGGTAAGGCGCGCTTTGCCGCGGCATAGTGTAACGCTCAAAAAGCGGTTTTTTCCTTCCGGCTTACCCACAACTGTAAAGGCGGTTGTCAGCTATTATGACGGGCAGATCGTCATTCCTGAAAACCTGATCATGGAAATGATTGAGTCGGCGATTGAGACGCCGGATGTGGCGGCAATTAACCATGTGGCATGGCAGTATAAGCAGGATGGAAGCTTCTCTGTTACTGACGATGTTTCAGGAGAAACAAGAGTTCTGCGGCCAAAAACGATTGTTAACGCAACAGGTTCTGCAATTGATAAGGTAAATGCTACACTAGGAAATCCCACACGGTTTATTCGTGGCATCAAGGGAGCGCATCTGGTTTTGCGGCACGATGCGCTGCACGCCCGGATGGCACGGCGTGCGTTTTATTTTGATGATGGGCAGGGGAGAATGGTGATCTGCCTGCCTGTGCAGGACGTCATTCTGATCGGCACAACTGAAGTTGAAACCTCAGACCCTGCCGATCATAGTGTTTCCCAGAAAGAAATTGCGTATCTGCTCAATGCGCTCAACAGCCTGTTTGATGATCTGCACGTTACAGAAGAGCATATTCAGTCCGTTACGAGCGGTATTCGCCCCCTTCAGGCCGGGAGTGGAAACGCAACGCAGGCGGCGCGAGATCATGCCCTGATCCAGACCGAGACCAGTGGTCTTCCTGTATGGTCTCTGGTGGGCGGCAAATGGACAACATTTCGGTCTTTTGCGGAGATGGCTGCGGACGCGATTTTGGCGAGACTGGGCAAAATACGCAGCACCAGCACTGCGGACCGTCCATACCCGGGGGCCGCGAACGTGGATGCCACGTCCCTTGCAGGCAAAACCGGCGTGCCTGTGCAGCGTGTGACAGATTTACTGCGGCGATACGGCGCTATCACGTCTGAAGTGGCTGCATTTTGCGCAAGTCAGCCTGACAGTCCGCTGGAGAACGCCCCCGGTTATTCCCGGCGTGAAGTTGAATGGCTGACGCGCCACCGCATGCCTCTTACTCTGGAGGACATGGTGTTGCGTCGGATGAATATCGTCATGACAGGGCGTCTGACACGCCCCGCTTTGAAAGAGATTGCAACGATTATGGCCGCCGTTTTGGGGCATGACGCGGATTGGGTTGATGCGCAGATGGAAAAGTGCACCTCAGATTCACGCATTCTCTGGCGGGGAGGGAAATCATGATGTCTCATGATCAGGATGCTCTGCTGCTGGCAATTGACGCAGGTGGAACAGCGGTAAAAGTCGCGTTGTTTGATAGTCAGGGCGGGATAGTTCGCCTTCGCAATGCTGAAGTCACGACGAACCACTACCCGAACGGCAGAGTGGAGCGTGACCCCGACGCATTCTGGCAGGCAACAGTGCGTGCCATTCGGGATGTTCTGGAAGGGGGTTTTGCAAAACACCTTAAAGGCGTTGGCGGAACGGGATTTGGAAATGGCGTTTTTCTGGTGGATGCCGAGGGAAGGCCGACACATCCGGGTATTGTGTCGGTTGACCATCGGGCACAGCCAGTTGCTGATCGTATTCTCAAAAATGGAGAAGATCAGACCTTAGGCCAGATGAACGGACACCGCCCGTGGGGCGGGCAGACCCTGATCCAGCTTGTCGGGCTTTCAGAAAATCTGCCGGATGTTATGCACGCCACGCGCTGGGCTTTAGCCTGTAAGGACTTTATCCGTCTCCGGCTCACAGGTGCGGCATTGACCGACCCTTCTGACGCAAGCGGGGGAGGGTTGATGAACCTTCGGAGAAAAGACTACGCAACAGAGGCTTTTTCTCTTCTTGGGCAGTCAGATCTGGGCGGGAAACTTCCAGAGATTGTTGCTAGTTCTGGCATAGCCGGAAGAATTAGTGCCCGGGCTGCGGCTGAGACAGGACTGCCGGAAGGCCTCCCTGTTGCCGGGAGTATGATGGACGTTGCGTCCTGCGCTCTGGGTGCCGGTGTGATCACCCCGGACCGGATGGTTATGATTGCAGGGACATGGGCAATCAACGGAATGGAAACATCAGGGGAAGATACAGGGAAATATCCTCTGCTGAACATGCTGTATCGGGATCATGCACGGCTGGTTGCAGAAGGAAGCCCCTCATCCGCCGCCAATCTGGGCTGGTATCTGAAGCACGCTTTGGGGGACCGCATCTCCGTTTATGAGGCTCTTACTATTGCAGGAACCTGTCCTGTTGATGCGCGGCGCTGCTACTTCCTTCCTTATATTCACGGTCCAAGCCCCTGGCAGGCAAGCTTTCTCCGCCTGAGTGCCACGGATAACGAGGCGTCCATGATCCGTGCCATCTGCGAAGGCGTTGCTTTTGAACATCGCCGTCATGCTGAGGCTCTTCTGGAATACGGAAACGGAGAATGGCCTGAGGTGATCCGCCTGACGGGCGGTGCTGCAAGATCCCCCTTCTGGGGACAGATTTTTGCGGATGTATGCAACAAACGGGTCGAGATTGTTGATACGCCAGAGGTCGGCGCATTGGGTGGTGCAATCTGTGCTGCGGTCGCAAGCGGACTTTATGCCACGCTTGAAGAGGCTGTGGCGAAAATGAGCAGGGTCTCATGCAGGCTGGAGCCAGTTCCGGATCATGTCGCCATTCTTGAGGAACGATACCACGAATTTTCTCGGCTTGATCGGGGGATGAAAGCTCTGTTGTCCGCTGCACCCTGAAAAAATCATCCTCAAACTAAGGCAATATGTGCGATGACTAAAAAAAACGAATACAAAAAAACACGTTTTTTCGAGAAAATCTCCCGTATCAGAGCCGGTGACTATAAAATCGGTGATTTCATGATCGCGGACGCCAAGGATGTTGATGTTGCTGGCGGAGTTCCATCCATGGGGCTTCGCCGTGACAGAGTGACCGGCAAAAGCTCTGGCTATCGCAACCGTCCGGAATTTCTGCAACAGGTGCGCGACCTGATAAAACAGGATGTCCTTGATATCATGCTGTCTTCCACAGCAACTATTGAGCAACTTGCTGACGAAGGTGCTTTTGAGAATAGTAAAATTATATCAGCTTTTCGCGGCAATGAAGCAACTGACGCGTGGGTCGGTATTCGGGGAGGGCGGTATCGTGATTTTCCACCACGCCCATACCGGGGCGCGGCCCTTGAATTTGCCCGTGCCCCGCTGTGCCTGTACTCTCTGACATATATTAATGATGCAGGGCATGATGCATCCTCACTTGAGGCCTATGCGCGCTTTCGGGCAGATGCCCGGATGAACGGCAAAATGCATTTTCTGGAGGTTTTCAATCCTAATGTTGAGACGGGACTCTCCCGCGATCAGGTTGGTTTTTTCATTAACGATTGTGTGGTGCGCACCCTTGCATCCCTGACGCGCCAGGAGAAACCCGAGTTTCTCAAGGTGGCATATAACGGTCCGGGATCTCTGGAAGAACTGGTGCAGCATGATCCGTCCATGGTGGTGGGCATTATGGGAGGAAGCGGTGGCACACATCGCGATACGTTCGAACTTCTGGCTCAGGCTGAACGCTATGGTGCCCGTCTGGCGCTCTTTGGGCGTAAAATCAACGGAGCAGAGGACCAGTGCCTGATGATTACGTGGATGAGGCGGGTGGTGGACCGGGAAGTCACCTCCATAGAGGCCGTCCGCGGTTACCATGCCGATTTACAGCGTCAGGGCTGTGTTGCCGATCGCAGCCTTGAAAATGATTTGCAGATCACGGACAGTATGCTCAAAGACGCAGTTACAGAGACATGACGTATGGGAAGGCGGAATGCAGAGAGAGACAGGCCCATCAGACAGGGTTATTGCTGAAACCGCTTGGCTCTACTACGTCAAGAACATGACACAGGGCGAGATTGCCACGCGTATGGGGCTCTCTCGCCCGACTGTTATCAGTTACATCAAGCAGGCCAAAGCGCGCGAAATTGTCTGCATCCGCTTATCTGGTGAGCATTTTCGTCTGAATGCAACTGCGGATGCCCTGACAGAGCGGTTTGGGCTGGAAAGTGCTCACGTTATTCCAGTTGATGGCCTTTCAGAGGACGGAAGCCTTGCCGAGGTCTGTCAGGCCGCAGCACAGGTCTTGCTGGAGTTTATCCAGCCGGGAGATCAGCTTGGCGTGAGCTGGGGGAAAACACTCAGCCTGCTTTCGGATTATGTTCCGTACTGGCCTGTTGAAAATCTGACGGTTCGGCAGCTTATCGGCTCCATGGCTAACCCTTTGCTGCCCACATCCGAACGATGTTCCGTTGAAATTGCCAATCGTATCGGTGCACTCTGTATCAATCTGAATGCGCCGGCGATTTGCAGTTCTGTTCTTCTTGCTGATCTTTTGAAAGCGGAACCTATTATTCATGATCAGCTTGAGAAACTGAGTAACTGTAATAAAGCGATTTATACAGTCAGCCCAGCAACACCAGACAGCCATGTAACGCATTTTCAGATTGCGTCCGTGCGGGATATAGAAAATTACACAAAACGGGGTGCCACGGGTATTATCGCAGGGCGTTTTATTGATGCAGAAGGTCAGCCTGTGTTGGGAGAGATTGATACGCGGCTGATCGGAGCAGATCATGCGACCTTGCGCCAGATGGAAGGACTTCTGGTTGTTTCTGGTCAGCATAAACTTGAGGCCACACGGGCCGCCCTGCGTGGCGGGTTTGCAAAAAAACTAGTTATAGACGAAGGCCTTGCTCAATCCCTGTTAGGTAGCTAGGCCCATACTGCATTTTTACTATTTATAGCTTTTTATAACGTTACAAAGGCGCTCCTGCCGTTGTGATTAAAGTAGATAGCGATTGTTCGTTTTTTCTGACATGTGTTGTCGTAAAATAGCATATTCATTATAAGACTTGGCAGTGCCACCTTATGCAGAGGAGGAGGCATGATCACGTTGGCATTTTTTTGTGCTGTGACGTCCGCATCCCAGAGCAGGAACGTATAAAAGGAGTTTATTAACGCGTTATGAGAGCATTTAGGAGGTTTGCGTGATTGCAATGAAGCTAGTCTTATTATTTTGGTCAGTCTTGGTATAGTTAATAATTTTTTGCTGTATTGTTTTTTATTTTTAATTATCAAAGAGGTGCTGTAGATAAATAAAAATAATATTGATATTTTATTTATTTAATAATCACGAAAAAACCGCGACTACAAAAAAGAATATAGGTTTTGCCGGAAACCCTGAACAGCACTGGATGAGCCTCTTATGTCCACCGACCAGCCGAAAATTCTGACAATATATTTTAACCCGTTTTGATAGCGACGTTATAATTAGATGATCGGGAAACAAAATTCGCTTTACTATCAAATAAAGATTGCCACAATTTAAATAAAAATATCGATAAAACTTGAGAAGACATACCTGACAGGGAGAAATCTGATCATGGCTCCACATCCCCTTACCTCACCGGATATTTTCCAGCATGTCCGCATGATTATGGGCATGGTGGTCGGCTTGAGCGTAACGCGACTTCTGACGGGTCTCGTCCGTATTATTCAACACCCAAGCCAGACGCGCATTTATCCCGTACATATTGGCTGGGTGCTCACGTTGCTTCTGATGCTGATGCATTTCTGGTGGTGGGAGTTGTGGCTGATTGAACTGCCTGTATGGAGATTCGAGACGTATTTGTTTCTAATTCTTTATACAATCATCTTATTTTTCCTGAGCGCTTTTCTGTTTCCTGACTCTATCAATGATTATACAGGATATGAAGATTTCTTTATTTCAAGGCGAAAATGGTTTTTCTCGTTTTTTGCCCTGACTGTTGTTTTTGATTTAATTGACACTCTTATCAAAGGACCCGCGCATTATGCCTTGTTTTCTATAGAATACTGGTTCCGTGTCCCAGTTTATCTTGTTTTGTGTGGGATAGCGATTATGTCCACCAATCGACGCTTCCACATAGCATTTGTCAGCGTGGGGCTTCTTTATGAAGTATCGTGGATCGTCCGACATTTTGAGACATTATCTTGATATCTGGGCTACTTAAATAGTGTCATTTTTCCAATTTATTTTGATGAAACATACGGAGCGAAAAAAGTGCTGCGTGCGGCCCTAGAGGGGCGGGGGATCATCACGGACCGTATCAGCACAGAACTGGACACGGTTCGTGATTTCTATTTTGGATCAATAAGGCAGTTCACAGTGTCCCGCTAGTCGAAAAAAAGGCGCTTTGTGCTGTTAGGGGATGTAACATAGTGTTAAACCCCCTTCGTGCGCGAAGGAACAGCTCAGGCTCTGGTCTGTGCTTATGTGCTTTCTGATGAAATCAAGTGGGACGCACATTACGCAGAGGCTTTTCACACTATGAAGCTCGTGTTCGTCCTTATGTCCACCCTTCGCAAAAGCGGATGAATCTCGTTTTCGTGCGTCTTACTCATGCCTGAAGCCGGATTGTGATTTCACTGCCGCATATGATCGAGAAAATTTTTGCAAGTAATTGTGTCCAGAAATACTTCAGGCTGCGCTGGGTGAGACGCGAGAAGAAAATCACAGAAGACTTTGTATTTCGGAATTATAAGTGAGGGAGGTCTCTTTAGAAGAATGACTCTCCCGCACAGCACTTATGCATTTATTCTATAGAGCGTCTATTAGGTCAGGATGTCCAAGGATTTTCTAATTTTCTTATATCAATCAACAAACTTGGTTATCCGATACCAACAAGTGGAAGAAAAATATTATCGACAATTTCGCTGATAGCCTCATCTGTAAGGGGTTTGAAGGTCATCATCAGGTCATGCCGCACAAGGTCGAGCGGAAGTGAGGCAATACGGGGTGTAAGTCTGCTTTCGTTAATTTCTCCGCGTTCGACGGCCCGCGCCAGAACAGCGCGATACTGGTTCCCTTCAACAATGCGGTTGCGTAATTCCGTAAAACTTGAGCGCTCCGCCACCAGATCTTTTTGCATATCAAAAAAGAGCTGAAGGTCTCCACTGTTCGCGCGATCGGACATATGGCGAAGCAGAAGGCAGAGCTCATCGCGGACATTCCCCATATCGGGAATGACGGGTGCCGCATGTGCAAACTTTTGCGCCAGTGCGGCTGTTGCCAGCGCTGTGCGGCTAGGCCAGCGTCTGTGGAGCACAGGACGGCTGGTGCCGGCCCGGCGGGCCACATTTTCCATTGTGAGGCCGGCATATCCACTTTCAGACAATTCTGCCCAGGCAGCTTCTAAAATAGCGTCCTCCAAGGCTGCTCCCCGCCGTCTTACTCTCCCTCGAACGCGCATAACACTCCTCATAAGATGCACAAAGAATCTTATTGCCTTTGCTTTGCTGGCATATAAGATACGTGACGAATCTAATGTATGGGGCATAGCATGAGCAAAAGAGGCGTTCCAACCCGAAACCATCGTGTCCTGATTTCGGGTGCCAGCATTGCAGGGCCAGCTCTTGCTTTCTGGCTGGATCGCTATGGTTTTGACGTGACGGTTGTCGAGCGTGCTGCGACTATTCGTACCGGAGGGTATCCGATTGATGTTCGTGGCACGGCGATTGATGTAGTCGAACGGATGGGATTATTGCCACAAATCCGTGCGGCACACGTCAACACGCGTCTGGTGACATTTGTTGATGGAGACGGACGTGAAATTGGCTCCGTGCCTGTTTATGATGCCGTTGGTAGCAATGAAAGGGACGTCGAGTTACCTCGGGGAACTCTGGCAACATTGTTGTATGACGCGTCCCGGCAAGGAAACGTCCGGTATCGGTTCAATGACTCAATAGACACGCTGCACGACGACGGTGCGGGGGTGGATATTCGGTTCACCAGTGGCATTCGTGAACGCTACGACATTGTTGTTGGGGCAGATGGCCTCCACTCCCGCACGCGGCGTTTTGCCTTCGGGGCTGAGGATCTTTTCCGTCATGATCTCGGCTTTGATTTCGCACTCTTCTCGTTACAAAATGATCAGGGTCTCTCACATGGCGGTATTTTCCATGCAGAACCCGGACGTGTGGCGGGATTGTTTGCGGTTCAGGATAGTCAGAGGATGTTCGGATTTCTGACATTCATGACTGATCAGGGAGCCCCGCGCACAGTCAGGGGGCAACTGGATTTAATACAGGCAACTTATGCCGGTATGCGCTGGGAAGTGCCGCGTCTGTTGAAAGAGATGGAGGTGGCTGACGATCTTTATTTTGACAGTGTCAGTCAGATCCGTATGCCTCTCTGGTCTAAAGGATCTGTCGTTTTGCTGGGAGATGCCGCTTTTGCACCGTCTTTCCGGTCCGGGCAGGGAACCAGCCTTGCTCTTGTTGGTGCTTATGTTCTTGCAGGAGAGCTTGCTTCGCATGAGGATACATTGGCTGGACTGGAAGCATATGAACGCGCCCTGAAACCCTTTGTCGAAGCAAATCAGGCGCTGGCAACTGATGGACGAGGGGCGTTTTTCCTGCCGCGCACTCAGGCAGATATCGACATGCGTGACAGGATGCTGGCTGAGATTGCACATAACGGCACTCGTGCGTTTTTTGACAACCGCCGCCCGGCGGCTCATTCCGCAATCAGTTTAGTGAATTATTAGGGGCTGTTACGAGCGTGAGACGCATTTTGCTCGGCCACCCTGAGAATATAATTCACGCAGGCCGAACACTATCGCAAACACATGCAGGAAATTCAGGGACGACTGGAAAAATCCTGCAAGATGGTCCTGCGCAAACTGGAGCTTCTGAGAATAGTCCCGTGGATTGTGCCGAAAGGAGGCTTTTGTCTGTGGTGCCAACTGCCTAAAGGACAGGACTCAACAGACAGTGCACTGAAAAGCATGGCTGACGCTGTTCTCCATGCTTTGGGAAATACCTTCAGTGTCAGCCAGTCGGCGTGTTCCTTCGTGTGGTTCAATGTGACGCAGTAAGAGGATAAGAATTTTTCGCTTTCTGAAAAAATATTGGAAGGGGAAATGCCAGACTATTCTTGATATTGTCTATAAAATCACAGTGACTGAGCCGTAAGTGGTGTTTCTCTGGTCTTACAAAACTGCCTGCTCAGTATCCTGCGTTCCCTTGTGGTGCATTCTGTATTTAACTCCACGATGGAATAATTGCGCCATGATAGGCTTCAAGCAGTTTTTCGCGCACATTGGGTTGCTGGAAGGCTTTAACGAGCGGTTGTATCCATGGTGCATGGGCGTTGTTCTCATTCACCGCAATAAAATTGATGTAGGGGTTATTTTCCATACTCTCGCGCGCAAGGCGCTCTTTGTTGAGGTCAATCCCGGCTTTATAGGCCCATTCCGTAATAACCACCCCGGCGTCCAGATCGGGCAGGGATCGCGCCAGAACAGGATCATCCAGCTCTTTAATTGTCAGAGACTTGGGGTTTTCCGCAATATCCAGCGCCGTAGGCATTCCATCTGGTACGGTTGCAATTTTCAAGAGGCCTAAGGATTGCAGGAGCTTCAGGGCTCTGCCTTCATTTGTCGGGTCCGCTGGAACGCCTATTGTTGCGCCTTGCGGCAGAGCAGACAGGCTTGTCCATTTCTTGGAATAAAACCCGACTGGCGCGAAATATGTATTACCGACCGGGACAATATGGGCACCCAGAGCCGTGTTTTGTGCCTGAAGATAAGGACCATGCTGGAAAGCATTCGCGTCCAGATCTCCGGCCGCCAGCGCCGCATTGATCGGCGTTCCCTCAGAAAAAGGAATAGCCTCAATGGCCAGACCGGCAGTCCGGGCATTTTCCTGAACAATATGCCAGATATCCTCATCCTCACCGGAGAGGATGCCAACCCGTATCGGGCGAGACTGTGCTCTGGCGACAGATGACAGAATGACCGGTGTCGCAGCCAGAAGCGTCAGGACGGTACGACGGTTAAAACGACGCCCCCGTGCGGTGGAAAGGGAGGTAGAGAACACATTACGCATGGTCGAGAACTTTCGGTAATACCGGAGAAAGAAGGTCACTGTGATGGCGGGCTGCAACGTCCGGATGCGATCTGAGGCGACCCTTTAAGGTGTTTTGGCCAATCTGGGAGAAAAGCGGATTTTCCGGGTCCTGCGTCAGCCCGATGCTGGATTTTGTGAGGGATTCCGGCAAAGGCAGGATGGGGACAGTGGAATCCAGTTGCGCACCAAGGAAAAATGCGGCTGAGAGCCTGTCATGCCCTGATCGGGGACTGACCACACGATGAATGGCTGCCCTGAAATACCCGCTGGTCGCGACTTCAAGCAGTTCACCGATGTTGACGATAAACGTATCCGGCTGTGGCGGAGCCTTGAGCCATTGCCCGGACGTCAGTTCAACTTCAAGGCCGCCTTCGTTATCCTGTAAGATAAGAGACAGCAGATCACTGTCTTTGTGCGGACCGACGCCCTGACCTTCCTCATTATTTTGAGAACCCGGATAATGGATCAGCTTTAAAAGGAGATAGGGTGCGTCATTCACAACCGGATGAAAGGCTGTTTTATCCTGTGCCAGAGACAGGGAGAGTGCTTCAAGAAGTTGGCGCAGCACATTGAGGGTTTGCTCCTGCCAGGCCAGAACCGTTTTTTTGAAATCAGGGAGGGCTTCAGGCCATTGATTAGGCCCCTGAAGACGCAGATAGGCGGGCTTCTCCTCAAGATCTGTCAGAGCAGCTTTTTCTGAGCCGATATCAATCTGTTCACGCCAGTCCTGCCTGCCGCGCGTTAGCTCCAGGCCTGCACGATTATATCCTCTGAAATGCGGGGAATGAACCATGGCAATCTGCTCTTTCTGCTCCAAAGGCAGAGAAAAGAAGTGCTGTGCCTGCCGGAGCAGGTCAGCATTGAGGGACAAGGGAATTCCATGCCCTTTCAGATAAAAAAAGCCGTATTCATGGGCAGCAAGCCTCAGTGAGTCCAGAAAGGCGGCGTCGGGCTTTCCTCTTTTGTCCCAGAGCGAAAGATCGATGGTCGGCAGAGAATAAGCAGTCCGCGTCATGCGTTGATCACTTCCAGCTACGGTATTTGCCAGATGTCAGACCGTGGCCAAAACCGGCGTCAGGCTCTGACAGGCCCTATTTAATGCATGTTAAATCGCGTTATATAAAAAATCCATAAATTATTCGTTGTTTGACTCATAATTCCACATGGAATAATTGTGTTAAAGTTATTTATGGAAAACACTATAATGATACGTGGTTATATTCTGGCACCGATTGTTTTTGGTCTGTCTGCTTCGACCGCTCTGGCTGCGGAGAGCGGAAGCGGACAAAACCCTTCTGATAAAGGCGCGCGTTCTCAGAAGGTGGCTGTTGTCAGAAATACGCTCCGTACAACACAATCAGACCATGAGGCCTCTGATGAACCTGAACAGGTGATTGTTACAGGAACGCGGGATCCCTCTCAAACCGCAGCAAGAAGTGTCAGTCCAATCACCATTATTGGTGGGGATCAACTCAGAGCAACAGGTATGACGGACATCCGGGAGGCTCTTGTCCAGCTTTCTCCGTCCATCAGCCGGGAAGTTAATGGGTCAGATCAGGGGTCAGTCGTGGATGCTCTGAGCCTGCGTGGTTTGAATGCTGATCAGACGCTGGTGCTGGTCAACGGAAAAAGACGCCATACAACAGCAGCCATTGCTGTCGATGCATCTTCCCAGCAGGGCACGACGCCTGTTGATTTAGACATGTTACCAATTTCGGCCATTGACCACATTGAAATCCTGCAGGATGGCGCCGCAGCCCAGTATGGATCGGACGCCATTGCAGGCGTTATTAATGTGATCTTGAAATCAAACAGCCACGGTCTGCACATGCAAGCCACTAACGGCGGATATGCTGCCGGAGATGGCTTTGCGACAGGGGAAAACCTGAACGCGGGGTTTGCTCTGGGCCAGCGTGGCTATGTGAATATCAGCGCAGAATTCAAGCATCAGGATCGCACCCAGAGGACAGGGATTGACCCCAGAACCGGCCGTAATAATAATCTTGCGACTGGCCAGCCGCAGGTCACACGGGAATCAATCGAGGCGAATTTCGGCTATCATCTGACAGATCAGGTTGAACTCTATGGGTTTGGCACCTTTACACATCGGGATGCTGAACGTTGGGCCTATTTACGCGCGCCGAGCACGGCGGCAGCCGACGGGCTTCAGGGCATGTATCCGAATGGTTTCGAACCTGTTGAGACAATGCCTGAAAATGATTATGGCTTTACGTTAGGGTTCCGAGGAAAAAAGCTGTACGGCTTTGACTGGGATCTCAGTTCTACCATTGGGGGAGATCACGATACGCTGGCTGACTATAACTCAGCCAATGCGGATGCCTACAAAGAAACTGGCTATTCACCGTCCCGCTTTTATCTGGGCAATTACTCCAATCAGCAATGGACAAATAACCTCGATATCCGGCGTGGTGTTGATCTGCCGTTTCTTTACAGACCTCTGAATATTGCGTTTGGGGGAGAATATCGCAGAGACACCTATTCGATCGGGGCCGGGGAGCCGTTGTCATATTATCTGAGCGGGGCACAGGGTTACCAGGGAGAAACGCCAGAAAACGCGGTTAATTCCGCCAGACATGTGGCCGCAGCTTATATTGATTTGTCGACACAAATTATCTCACGCTGGCGAGTGGATATTGCCGGTCGGTTTGAGCATTATAATGACGTCGGGAATGCACGGACCGGAAAAATTTCCAGCCGTTATGATATCAACAAATATATCGGGTTCCGTGGGACAGCCAGCACTGGCTTTCGGGCACCTACTCTTGCTGAGCAGAATTTTGCCGCTTTTATTTCCAGCCCAAACTACGCGACGGGGCAAATTGCCGCGAATTCCGCAGCGGCACGCGCCTTAGGTTCTCCGGGGCTGCGTCCTGAAACATCAACAAATTTCAGCGTTGGGATGATCCTGAACCCGTTGCCACGGCTCCATATCAATGTTGATGCTTACACGATCTCCATCAAACACCGGATTGTTGATGGAGGATATGCATCAGGGGCACGCGCCATTGAGGCTTACGCGGCTGCCGGGGTGAATACATCCGGGTTTGCCGGAGATGAATCCGCAGTCAGTACAAATTATTTCACGAACGGTGCCAACACGCGCACGACAGGCCTTGATATCACTGCCCGTTACGCGACGGATTTCGGCCGGTTTGGAAAGGTGGACTGGGATGCCGCCGTTAATTTCAATCATACCAAAGTCAAGGATATTGCTCAGACAGGGGAGGGCAATCCTGTCCTGAATGCTCAGCAGATCAGCCTGATGTCGACGGAAAACCCCTCAAACAAGCTTATTTTTGGCGGCCGGTGGACATTGGGGAAATGGGATGTGGCAGTGCATGAAATTCGCTATGGCCACACAACGTCAAACCTGACGTTTGTCTCTGGGCCAAATGCCTTTTCCACCACAGAGTTTTACCATCAGATCAACCGCCCGCGCTTTGTGACCAACCTTGAGGTGGGATATCAGGTGCTGCCTCAGCTTCATCTGGCATTGGGTGGCAATAATATTGGAAATGCTTACCCGAGCCGGGTGCCCTCTTTCACGGCAGATTATAACAACAACCTCTATGATACGCTTAGTCAGCAGCTTTCAGAAGAAGGCGGATTTTACTATCTGCGTGCGGATTTAAAAATATGAACAGCGTCCCGTTTCTAGAGAAATCGCATGGCTGAGAGTCTGACAGAGAGTCTGAGAGTTGAGAGGCTATATAAAGCTTTTGGCGGTAGCCCTGTACTGGAGGGTTTGAGTTTTTCCATACAGGCAGGCGATATTGTCGGGATTATCGGGCGGTCCGGGGCAGGGAAGACAACGCTGCTCCGCTGCCTGCACGGCGCGGAAACCCCGGATGCGGGAGACGTTTTTATTGAAGGTCAAGAAATTGGCCGGCTGAAAGAAAAGGAACTTCTGGCAGTCCGCCGACGGATTGGCATGGTTTTCCAGAATTTTAACCTGCTTAAATCCCGCACTGTGTGGGGCAATATTTCTCTGGCTCTTGAGATTGCAGGGGTTCCCAAATCAGCGCGCATCGCAAGGATTCAGGAACTGATAGGGCTGGTTGGACTGGAAGGACATGAAAATAAACATCCTTCTCAGCTTTCGGGCGGGCAAAAGCAAAGGGTAGGGATTGCGCGGGCACTTGCCACAAATCCGGCGGTCCTGCTGTGCGATGAAGCCACATCGGCTCTGGACCCGGAAACAACATCATCCATTCTGGCTTTGCTGAGCAAGATCAATCAGGAACTTGGCATCACAATTGTGCTGATCACCCATGAAATGGATGTGATCCATCGCCTTGCACGCCGTGTCATGGTTTTAGAGCAGGGGCGTATTATAGAAGATACACGCATAGAGGTTTTCTCAGGCACAAAAGAGAAGCGTGCCTTAACGCAATTTTTTGAAGAAGAAGAGCAGAGCGTTCTTTCAGGCCAGCGACTGTCTGCTATACAGAACGAAAAACCGCATGGAGGATTACCGGCACTACGTGTAACGGTTGCAGAAAGCGCCTTATTCACGTCTCTCATTCCGGCTCTTTATGAGCAGTTTTCTATTACATCACACGTGTTGAGAGTAGATTTGAACGAAAATTATTCCGATACAGGCGAAACACATCTCGTTATTCTCTCTCGGGACGATGAGAGCGCCTTGCACTGGCTTGTGCAGAACGTCGAGAAAATGGAAGTGCTTGGCTATGTCCCATCAGGTATTTGATCTGTTCCTGAAGGCGACGCTGGCAACGCTGGAAATGGTTTTTTCTGCTGCTGCCATTGCCGTAATTTTTGGATTACCAATCGCGCTTCTTCTAACTGTAACAGCACCCAACGGTCTATGGCCTTCACCTGTTATTCGCAAAGGGCTGGGCTTTATTATTGATCTGACCAGAGCTGTACCTTTTATTATTCTCCTCGTCCTGCTCATCCCGTTTACCCGCCTTCTGGTTGGAACAGCCCTTGGGACGGGAGCTGCGATTGTGCCTCTTTCAGTCACGGCTATTCCGTACTTTGCACGCATTGCTGAAGTGTCTTTGAAAGGCGTGGACCCGGCGCTGATTGAAGCGATACGCTCCATGGGGGCAACGCGCCTGAAAGTCATATGGTCTGTGCTGTTACCAGAAGCGCTGCCGGGACTGATTTCAGGCCTGACGGTTACGGTGGTCACCCTGATCAGCGCCTCTGCCATGGCGGGTGTTGTTGGCGCTGGCGGATTAGGCGACCTTGCTATCCGCTATGGCTATCAGAGATTCAACACAGGTATGATGCTCTGGATAGTCGGGATACTTGTACTGATCACGATAATTGTGCAAGTTTCTGGCAATTTTGTAGCAGCTAAACTTAGAAAAAATCTATGAGTGTTTTTGCGACGTCTAAGGAATGTGTTTTTTAATAAAAATCTTTATTTAAAAAAGAGTATGCACGTTCCTTTACAGTCTAATCTGCTCATGGAAAATCTTGAAGATCGCAAAGAATATCAGTTTTCAGGTCAAAAAATAGGGGTGCCCCGGACTATTACAGTGTACGCTATAAAGTCTGAAATATTAAGGAGCATTTTTGAGTCTGACTGAAGCAGCCCATGAGTATTGTAATACACTATAGCATTCTGAAATGAACCTTCATCGCTGCCGTGCAACCCTCTTCCTGCTATCATCTGAGCTAACTGACAATATGCTCCGGAGAAGGATCTTGGAAGGGTTTGAATGGGAAGGTCGTTCTCTCAAACGCTTCAAAATTTTATTTGGACCATAGAAAGAACAGCGTGAAAATTTTCTGGAAACCGGCCGCCTTTGATTGTGCCATATTCATATTGCAGGGCAATTTTTAAAATATCCATCGGCCACCAGTTCAGGTTGGCAGACCATGCTTTCTGCTGCCCCCCATCGACGGAGGCTGATTTTAGGCTGGCTTCTGAATAGCGCGCAGAGGCCTCCAGAATTCCGGTTCCGTTACACATGTAGTTCTGGTTTTTTGCGCAGGTTGGGGAAGAAAAAGCCGCCGTTCTGGATTTCCAGCTACGGGGTTTTCCGACCAGAGTATAGCTGGCCTGAGCATACCAGCCTGAAAAATGCAGCTTCTGCGTCGTGTTTTCCACGGCCTTATTGGCAACAATCTCATAAGCCTCGCCCTGGAAAAGCAGACGTTTCCATGCGGCCGCGGCTTCCAGCCCAAAGGCGCCGACATCCCGAAGGTTTATTTTGCCGGTATTCAGATATTTGGAGGTGAGCCCCACATTCATTTCTGGATAATCAGAAAATGTCGCAGTGGGTTGCTGTCCGGGACTATGCGCGACCCGGAAAACCCATTCCCCGGAAAATCCAACATGAAAAAACAGATCTCGCGTGCGGACCGGCACACCCACCAGCCGGAAAACAAGCGCGCGCTGGTTACCGTTTTCACCCGGGCCAGCCGTCCCGGCGGTGCCGGAGAGTGCCAGATGGTATCTCTTACCGTGAGCTTCTATCTGCACAGCCTGTCGTTCAATACCAGCGGCAATATTGCGGGTGATGGTGGAAATACTGGAGCGCTCAATGAAAGCTGTATCGCCTTGTGCCTGCATGGATTCAAGGCCAAAGCTCGGCTTGAAAATACCAGCGGTAAACACAAAATGCCTGAGGCCGATATAGCTGATCTGGCCTTCAAAAAGGCGCATCTGCCCACCGGGAGCAGGGCCAAAATCCCATATGCCGCCCAGCTCAACCTGATTGTGGATGGTAACGCGGGCACCATTCCGGATACGGCCACCACGGGCCCCCACGCCCGGCACAGGCTGATTTGTCTGCGGGAAACCACCAATGTCTAACTGGTCCGTTGCGTAGGGTTTGATGGTGATGCCGTTAAACGTAAATGTCGGGATTGTGCCAGCCACACCAGTGGGTGCGTTAAACAGCGAAATCCCAACACCTGCGCAAGACAGGCCCAAGACTACCTGCCGTGGAACATACGTTCCACGCGGTAGCCTCCTGAAACAAGGCCAGATTTTTTTAGGAACCCGTATCAAAACGCGGCGACGCTACCGTCACTCCGCGGGTCGGCAGCTCCCTCGATAAGACCGCACCGGTGGCGAACAAGCGCTCCGGCATGGCCCATCATAGAGGAGAGCGGAGGGACGAGTTCTACATCATGCCCTGCCAGCCGGAGTTGCTGGATAAGGGGCTCGGAAAAATTACTTTCCATTTTTAGCGAGACACTTTCCGCGCCCCATGTACGCCCCAGAAGCCAGCGAGGGGCCGTTACAGCCTGTTGCAGCGGAATGCCATAGCGGGCGTAGCGCGTAAAAATGGCGGATTGCGTCTGGGGTTGCCCTTCTCCGCCCATGGTGCCGTACACCATGCATCGCCCGTCATGAAAGCGGGCCATTGCTGGATTAAGCGTGTGAAACGGCTTCCGTCCGGGTTTAAGAGTGTTCCAGCCCTCTTCAGCAAGGCGGAAGGATGATCCACGGTTCTGCCAGAGTATCCCTGTTTCCGGCAGGAACACGCCTGACCCAAATTCAAAATACAGGCTCTGGATCATGCTGACTGCAATGCCGTTTGAATCAATAGCCCCCATCCAGGTTGTATCACCTTGCTGGGACGGCGCGGGCCATGGCATGGCCTGCTGCATATCAATGCTGGCGGCAAGGCTCTTCATCTGCTCCGTATCATTGAGGAAGCTTTGCGCACATTCAGTCATGTACGCGGGGTCCCCGACATGCGCATTCCGGAAAAGAAAAGCCTTTTTAGTGGCTTCAACCAGCCCATGAATGTGCGCGAAACTCTCAGCCTCTGGTGCGTGAAGCTGATCGAACAGCCTGAGAATGGCCAGTGACGCAACGCCCTGTGTTGGGGGCGGCGTATTGTAAAGCGTAGCCCCGTGAATGCTGACCTGAAGGGGGGCTGTCAGTGTTGCTTTGTGGCGCTCAAAGTCGTCAGGCGTCAGGGGGCTTCCTGCCTGCTGAAGATCATGCGCCAGAGCGTGAGCGATGCCTCCTGTATAAAAGCTTTCCAGCCCGTCTTCGGCCAGAGATCGCAAGGTGCGCCCGAGTGCAGGGTTACGGCGAATTTCGCCACGCCTCATGAGCGCTTCTTGTCCGGCATAAGCGGCCGTAAAAGCCTGATTGTGGGCCAGTTCGGCGTTCTTTTCCTTGAGGAGGGAAGCCTCACTGTCAGAGAGGGCATAACCTGCTTCGGCGTAATAGATCGCATCTTTCAGCAGTTCTGATAGAGGCAGACCGGGCTTGATAGCCGCACTCTGACAAAGGGCCTCCTGCCAGCCGGAAACCGTGCCTGCCATACTGTTGGCCGCAAGTCCACCACGCCACGGAATATCTGTATGCCCGGCATTCTGGTACAGAGAGAGGGAGGCGTTAGCGGCCGCAGCCCCGCAGGCATCAATCACGCAGGTCCGGCCATCCGGGTAGGAAATAAGCCAGAAAGCGTCTCCTCCAAGACCAGTCATGTGCGGATATACCGCGGAAAGCGTGGCGGCTGTGGCAACGACGGCTTCCAGCGCGGTGCCGCCCTTTTTCAGAACATCAAGCCCGGCCTGACTGGCGAGATGGTGCGGGGATGTCACCATGCCGCGTGTAGCATGAAATGTATGAAGCATCAGGCGTCCGAAATATGTTTGGCGTGATAATGGCGGGCGATGAGTGTGCAAACAAAAAGTTGAATCTGATGGTAGAGGATCAGCGGCAGGATAATGAAGCCAGCCACGGAGGCAGGAAAGAGAACATTAGCCATAGGCACACCTGAGGCGAGTGACTTTTTGGACCCGCAAAGAATAAGCGAGACTTCATCTGGAGTTGGGAAACGGCAGGCTTTCCCGAGAAACAGGGTGATCAGTAGCACAAGGAGCAGTAGCCCGGCATCCGTAGCTATCAGGGCAGCAATGCTCTTAAAATCGAGTTTAGACCAGATACCTTCAACCACAGCATGGCTGAAGGCGGTATAAACCACCAGAAGGATGGAAGATCTGTCTGTAATGGAAAGGATCTTTTTGTTGCGATGCGCCCATTTATGCAAAACAGGCTGGAGAAGCTGGCCTGCTACAAAGGGAAGCAGAAGCTGCACGGCGATATCGGTGATGGCCTGAGCAGACCAGACGCCCTGCGTGTGCAAAACGCCGGAAACCAGAGCCGGGGTGACAAAAATCCCCACGATATTGGAGAGGGTCGCCGCACAGATGGACGCCGCGACGTTTCCGTTGGCAAGAGACGTCAGGGCAATAGAAGACTGAACTGTTGAGGGAAGGCAGCACAGAAACAGCACCCCCAGCCATGTCGTGCTGTCCAGCAAGCCGGGGGCCAGCGTATGAAGCGTGATACCCAATAGCGGGAAGAGCAGGAACGTGCATGCTAGCACCAGCCCCTGCAACTTCCAGTTGCGCATATTGTGTACAATGGCGCGACGTTCAAGCTTGATACCCTGCATAAAGAACATGACCATGATGCAGGCATCTGTCACATATTCCAGCACACGGGTGGCGTTCCCTTTGCAGGGGAGCACGGTTGCCAGCAGGACAGCGCCAATAAGAGCTGTCAGAAAAGGGTCGAGCTTCCGCATTACGGCGCGCTCTGCATGAAGCGGCGGCGCATGGGGCGAAGGACCGCAAGAGCCAGAAAAGCTGTCAGCAGATCACCACCAATGGCCAGCGCAAACACCATATGCCAGTTGCCACTGGCCTGATGCAGCCAGGCAGCCAGCGGCCCGCCAAAGACGGCTCCCACGCCTTGCGCCATATAGAGCAGCCCATAATTGCGCGAGGCGTCACGGGTGCCAAACGTGTCCGTCAGCGTCGCGGGGAAAAGGGAGAAAATTTCACCCCATCCGAGGAACACAATGCCGGAAAGCAGGACAAAAGCGACGGGATGATTTGCAAGAGCAAGCCAGCATGTCAGAGCCAGCGCTTCCAGAGAGAACGCAAACGCCATTGTCTGCTCACGTCCCAGGTGGTCGGAAACCCAGCCAAACAACGGGCGTGTGACACCATTGGCAATACGATCAAGCGTCATGGCCAGCGGCAGGGCCGCCATTCCCAGAATGGTAAGATGGGCGACCCCAAAATCCGTTCCGATCTGGGCAAGCTGAGAGGTGACCATCAGGCCGGATGTTGCCATGGTCGCCATCATGAAAAACATCAGCCAGAAAAGCGGTGTTCTGACCACATAAGAGGTAAGGTATCCCGTGGCTTCGGGCGCATCAGGGGTGGTGACACTTTCCGGCACTTTCAGGAAGCAGGCAGCAACAACACCCACAACCGCCATGATAACGCCAAACACCATCATGGTATTCCGCCAGTCCGTCGCGGCGAGAAGGTGAGAGATGGGGAAGGTGGTCAGCATGGCCCCCATGCCATAGCCTGCGGCGGCAGCTCCGGCAGCCATACCCCGATTTTTGGGAAACCACTGCATCAGGAGCGAAACAACGCCGACATAAACAATGCCTGTGCCAACACCGCCAAGCCCGCCATAAGTCAGGTAGAGCATGGTGAGAGAGTGGACCTGCGCCGAGGCCACCCAGCTCAAACCCGTCAGAACAATGCCGGCCATAATCAGGTTACGCGGGCTAACGTGCCGCGCAATCCAGCCCTGAATGGGCGAAAACAGGGTTTGCAGCACAATCAGCAGAGAAAAGGTAATCTGCAGGGCTGCAGCACTGGTGCTGAAATCGGTTTTGAGCACCGGTGTAAACAGGGTCCAGACATATTGTGGGGAGGAAATGGCTCCCATACAGACCAGACCGGCAATCATCTGCCGCCATTTTGCTGCAATCATTTTCTGTATCCTTTATGGAAAGTGACGCTCGGTTCAGACATGCGGACTAGTTGCGTGTGCGATGCAGGGTGGGGAGACCAAAAGCGGGGCTGAACTGGACGTTCAGCATCACACCGGCCTGCACGGCGGTGTTCAGGTTGGGCAGAATGGTTTTGCGTCCAAGCTGGTCGGGGTTCCAGATATATTCAAAATAGGGTGTGAACATCACGCCCGGTGCAATATTCAGACCATAGTTTACTTCCACCATGGTTTCCTGTTTTGCCCACCGGGCATGGTGGCCGTGCGCTGTCAGGGTATCATTCATGCCCTCAACAAACCGGTGATCCCAGATGAAGCTCTGACCAACGAGACCAAAATAGTCACGGGGGCGGCTGGCAAATGGCCCCCAGTCAAACAGACCCGCGACAAAGCCATCCTTGATGGCGGCGTTGCCTGATGTCATGAGGTTGGCCGCGCCGAACAGGATAAGCCCACGTGTTCCGTGCTCATCAGGCTTCCAGATCATCTGCTGTGCCTGAAGATAGAGCTGGGTGCGGCCTCTGCGGTTCATGGCTGTTCCGCCATAAAGCGGGCGGGACTGGCCATGATTGTTGTAAAGAGGGTCAGAATAGCTGGCTGTATCATACACAAACCCCAGATCATACGCGCGGGGATAGAGGTCATTGGTAAAGTTTGTGCGGTATCCTGCCTCGGTTGGAATATATTCACCCTGAGCTTTATCAAAACCCCAGTCCGGGCCGGGCCAGCTGTTATGGTTGGTGGTTTTCAGCCAGGGTTCAGCCTCCCAGATGCCTGTCTTGATGTACGTTTTTTCAGTGGGTTTATAAAGGAAACGGGCACCCCATGATGATGTAACGAACGAGGGCATGGAGCCGTTAACGGTCAGGGTTGTCGGCACAGAACACAGGAAAGAGGGGAACATGCAATAGAGTTCTGACCCATCAAACTCGCCGCCTTTAGGCATGGACCGGCCAGCCAGAATGAAGAGGCGGTTGTTAAAAAGAGCCTGATCCCATGTGAATTCCCGCACCTGAAAACCATTATGATTGCCATAATAGGAAACAAAGCCCCAGCTGGAGCCTGTAGCGCCTCCGGCACGCCCCTGACCGGCGACGTCATCTGCCAGAAAATGGATTTTTGCCCCCGGAATATGGGCGATCCGCTGCATATCCAGATCGAGCCCAATTCCTGCAAAATTATTGAAAAATGAGCCGTGTTTTATGCCGCCAGCCGGAACGCCGGAATATTCGGAAACATTCCAGCCTGTTATATACACACCATTTTTGGAGAGATATTTTCCCGCATCCATAACAGGCGGTGTGTGCATGGAAAAAAGGTAGGGCTGCGGGGCGGTGGAGCGGGCACTTTGTGCGGAAGGTGCTGAAGGAGCACCGGCAGGCGTATTGATTGATGGAACATAGGCCGGCACGGACGGATCTGTCATGCTGCGGGCTTGTGCATCATCCGAATTTTTCCCGTGCACAACAATGTTGGAAGAGCCAGCAAGATCATTTTGATCTGCTGCCGCACAGAGAAGGGGGGCCATCAGAAAAGCCATACCGGACAGCAGGACGCCGGAACACAGAGGGCCTGGGGAGTGTTTGAACACGATCATAAGTGAGCCTGCTTTTATGTGCTGATATCAGCCGGGAAAGGCGTCTTTTGTTGACTGGATCAGCGTGTTTTCAAGAGAACTGAACTCCTGCTTGTTGTTCAGTGCGACAAAACCAACAGAGGGGGCATCTGGTAAATCTGGCATCACAATGGGGGACGCCAGAGCACTCCTCTGGAGAAAACCGGGTTGCAGGGTGCAGCCGTACCCCGCTTTAACGGCGCCGAGCAGCGCGCTGAGACTGTCGCTGCAAAATGCGATATGCCAGCGGATTTTGTGCCGGTTAAGGGTTTCAAGCGCTATCCGGCGCGTAACACTCCCTTCTGGAAATACGACCAGAGGTATGGAGTTTTCCTTATCAAGCGTTTCTTCTGGATGCATGTACCATTTCAGGCTCTCCTGCCACAGTAAGTGGCCGTGCGTTTCGTGCGGAGCCTGCATGCCAAACATAAGGTCAATCTCTCCCGTTCCAAGCCGGTCGCGTAATTCATGACTTAACCCGGTAACGAGACTAACCTGCGTCTTATTATTCTTTTTTCTAAAATTTCTTAGTAATAAAGGGAGATCGGAAAGAATAAGATCTTCCGTTAAACCTAATCTTATCTGTGTCTGCGTTTCGAGTTTTTCAGACAACTGAAAAATTCGGTCATGAGACTGGAGGGCATCCTGCGCCAGCCGAATAAGCGCGTGCCCGGAGCTTGTAAGTTCCACCACTTTGGTTGAGCGGGACAGAAGGGAAATTCCCAGAGCCTCTTCCAGACGGCTGATATGCAGGCTGATGGTCGACTGGCTGACGCCACGGCGATGCGCTGCGGATGTAAAATGGAGTGTCTCTGCAACAGCCAGAAAAGAACGGAGATGTTGCAGATCTAGATTAGATTTATCGAGCATATAGATAAACATCCGAGTGGAATCGCTATATCCGATTGGTGCGATATAGATATGATTTCGTCAAGGAAAAACGATGTATTATGGAAATGAACGGACTATAAAAAATACTTAATGTGATTTTTGTGTTATTACAGAACTATAAATATCCAATATTGAACTAGTTATAGTCTGACTTTGGGCGCAGATATTTCTCTCTTGTATACAAAAAAGAAATTCAAGCCATTTATAAGTCTTTATAAGGGTTTAAGATCTCTGAATGAGAATACGGGCAGAGGCGTAGCCGACTGCCACCTTAGACAATACATCTCACAACACACACAACAGAGTCTGCAACCCGCGATAACGGTTGTTCAGAACTCTGCACGCCGTTTCTTCAGGGAGGACGCGGCATGCAGAGCGGAAGAGCGGAAGAGCGGAAGCAGAGGCGTTATATTAAGACGTTTTTCAGAGGATTTGACGGAGGCCTGCCGCCGGTGGGCGGCGTGCTGCCCGCCAGGCCTGACTAAAAATGGCGGCTGCTGCGACACAAAGAGTCAGGAGGGTTACAAGCATAAACGGGACCGGTGTCAGAGAAATTCTCTGATCAAATTTTGAGAGCCATGTCTGCATCAGCATCCACGCCACAGGCCATGCAATGACCGTGGCAAACATGATCGGGCGGAGAAACTGGCCGATAAGAAGGCGTAAAATATCCCCTGATCGTGCCCCCAGAACTTTGCGGATACTGATTTCCTGCATCCTACGCGTGACCGTAAATGCTGAAAGACCGTAAAGACCGAGACAGGCAATAGCGACAGCCACAAGGGACCCTATGCTGAAAAGCGCACTGTGGTTTGCGTCGGAGCGGTAATCCTCAGCCAGAATGTCTGACACATCCCGGGCGGAGAACGGCACATCCGGCACGACTTCCTCCCATACTTTGCGCAGACGGCTCATTTCGATCTGTCCGCTTGCGCCTTGATAGCGCACAATACCGGCCACATAATCAATTGGCGCTTTTGTGCCAAAAAAGAGCAGGGGACGGATCGGGCTTTGTATTCCACCAAGGCGGATATCCTCAATAATGCCGATAATGCGATATTTTATGATGTTGTCAGTGGCCTGAGCCTCCTGAATGTCCTGCCCAATTGCCATTTCGGGTGATGGGAAGCCAAAACGTTTTGCGGCCAGACGTGAAATGACGACATTCTTTGCGCTGTCTGACGTGGTGTTTGTCTGGGCGAAGTCCTGCCCATGCTCTTCATCAAACACGCGTCCTGCAACAAGACTGGCCCCAAGTGTGTCAAAATATCCCGGCGTTGCATAACCCCACTGGAGGCTGAAAGCGGTATTCTGACCGGGGCGCTTCCAGTCATCACTGTCTGACATATGGTGGGGGTAGAGGTCCGAGCGTGTTGCAACCGTGACACCCGGAACCTCGGCAAGCCGCGTGATAATGGCGGCCTGCCGGTTTTTTAGCGTATCGTCACTGAGCGCATCAATCACGATAAGCCCGTGGTTTGTCATGCCACGGTCCAGAGCCTGCACAAAGCGGGCCTGCTGGGCCATGACAAGGGTGCAGATGGCCAGAAGGCTTGCAAAAGTGAATTGTAATGTCACCAGTGCGTTTCTGACTGTGCGGTCAAGCCGCCCGCCACCGGGCATTCTGCTTGCGGACAGAACATCAACGGGGCGGAAGGCAGAAAGAACAAAGGAGGGATAGAGGCCTGCAGTCGCGCCGGAGAGAAGGGCAATACTCCCGGCCACAGGGAGTATAAAAGACCAGTTGTAAGAAATCTGCCACCCGCCGAAGGCATTGACCCATTGCAGAGCAAACTCGGCGAGCGCCAGACCCAGCAGAGCCGCGCCGCATGTCAGAAAAACAGCTTCCGACATAAACCTGATCACAAGGGAGAGGCGTGATGCGCCCAGCACCTTGCGCATTGCCACATCTTTTGCCCGTAAACTGGCACGGGCTGTTGCCATGTTAATATAATTGACCAGCGCTGTGGCAAGCGCTGCAAGCCCGACCAGAGCCAGAATATCGACAAGCTGACGGCTAGTCCCTCCCTCGCCAATACGGGCGTTATGAAAATGAATATCTTTCAGCGGTATTAAAATTAATCCGCCTGTTCCAAACATAGTCTGGATTCCGCGCGGGGAATACGTGCCCGGATGCCGGGCAGGATACGCCATTAATTCTTGCCGGATACGGGGAACAGCATCGGCATTATCAATACGGAGATAGATATGCCCCCACGTGCTGCCCCAGTTTTTAAAGGGAAGCGTATAAGGCGGCGTTGTGAAAAATTTACTTGGGAAAAGTGTAATAATATTAAAAGTTTCAGTCGAGTTTGAAGGCGTATCGGCCATGACAGCGGAAATAATACCGTCCTCGTGATTATCAATACGAATTTTACGGCCCACAGCCTCCACTGTACCAAAATATTTCCGGGCGAGGCTTGCAGAAATAATAACCTTTCCCGGCGCGTCCAGTGCAGTGGCTTTGTCACCGGACAGGAGAGGCAGGTCGAAGAGTGACAGGAAATCCTGATCCGTCATGGTGACGGTCTCACGCCCCAGTATCTCGCCCGCGCGAACGGCCTGCGGAATGCTGAGAAGACGTATGGCGTGGCTGATTTCAGGGAAGTCCTGTTTCAGAAACGGAAAACTGACGAAACTGACAGCATCATTTTCATAGGCAGAATGCCCTGCCGGTTTGAGCAGTTCATCAACCTGATACAAGCTGGCTGCGTGCGGAATATAGGAATCATAAGTCGTTTCGTATCGGACAATGAGCATCATGATGAGAAACACAGCGATGCCGAGTGCAAGCCCGATCAGGTTGATCAGCGTGTAAAGCCGGTGGCGGGAGAGTGTACGGAACGTCGGGGTCAGAATTCCGGTCAGCATTGCGGTTCTCCTGTCCCTTACCAGCCAGCGCGGTCGAGTGCGGCCAGAGGCGCCTGAAGGGGCTCCCAGTCACGCGTGCGGGCGTGCCGTAACTGAGCCTCAGCGTCATAGGAATGGACGTTTGGTATCAGATCCTGTGCCTGCAAATGCCCGGTAGCGGCCAGAAGCTGGGCTTGCGCAACAATGGTGTCATGCTGGCTGGTGGCCAGTTCCACCTGTGCGGACCGCAGGTTCTGATCCGCATAGAGCACGTCCGTCGTGCTGCGCAGGCCATAGCCATATTCAAGCTGATAGCCTTTTAAGGTTGTCTCACCAGAGCGGACTTCCGCCTGACCGGCTCTTATGGCTTGCAGGCCGTTCTCGACAGCATTCCAGTATGTCACAACATCCTGCAGAGCGGAGCGTCGGGCCTGTTCCACGTTCTGGTGGGCCTGTTCATCTTTATCGCGGGCCTGTCTGATCTGGGAATTGTAGAGGCCGCCATTGTAAATAGGCTGGACCAGCGAGACTGTTCCTGTCACCTGCTCCCCATACTCCCGCCCGCGGAAGGGTGCGCCCGGCCCGATGGTGCCAAACGTGCCCTGAACCTGAATTTGCGGCCCCCATTGTGAGCGGGCTGTCTCAATATCAGCCTGTGTCGCACTTTTTGTCTCGCGCATCTGGGCAAGCTGAGGGTTGGACTGAATGGCGGTTTTCATGGCCTGAGGCATGCTGGACGGCAGGCCGGGCAGGGCTGCTGGCATGACCAGATGAGTGGGGTCTTCCCCAATGACAGCCCGAAACTGTGCCTCGGAGGCTGCAAGAGTGGCGCGGGCCTGCGTCAGAGCCACCTCTGCTGACTGGCGGCGTGTTTCGGCCTGTTCCACGTCTGTTCTGGTCACCTGCTCGGAGGGCGCCCCCCCAAGGTTGTAGCGGGAGGTCGTCAGTTGCACCTGCCTCTGGAGCATGCTCAGATCCGCCTGTCGGATGTCTTTTATCGAACGGTCCCGTAATACGTTCATGTAGGCGGTGATAACATTTGTGAAGACCTGCGCTTCCGTCAGACGCAAGGCGTGCCCTGCGGCATGGGAGCGGGCATCGGCGGCCTTAACCTGATTAGCCGTGTGGCCAAAGGAGTAAAGCGTCTGCTTAGCCGCGACATATCCTTCCGCATAGTTTGAGGTATAGCTGCCCAGAGCAAACGCGTTGGTATACGGGCCCTGCTGGTAATTGGCATCCATGTTGACAGAGACGGTTGGCCTCCAGCCAGACCGTGCCTGCACCGAGTTTTCAGTAACGGCACGCTGATTAGCCTGCTCTCCAAGAAGGGCCGGGTTGCTGTGGTAGGCGTGTGCCAGAGCCTCCTGAAGGCTCTGGGCGTGCGCGACACAGGGGGAAAGTGTGAGGGCAAAGCATGCAAGAACGCGGGACATAGGCGTTACTCCGCTCTGAGGGCGCGTGCTGGTTCAGCCCGTGCGAGATGCAGGGTCTGACCCAGAACTGTGCAGGTTGCGATCAGTGACGCTCCGGCCACGGCAAAGAGGAAAAGGGCCGGGGAGAGAGAAATACGTTCATCAAATCCGCTCAGCCATTGCCGCATGAGCAACCACGCAACCGGACAGGCCAGAAGACAGGCTAGAAGCACCGGCTTCAGAAAATCCGCCAGTAACAAAGCCAGCGTCTGCCCGGAGGTGGCCCCCAGCGTTTTACGAATACCAATTTCATGCACCCGGCGTGCGGCCGCAAAGGCCGCCAGACCGTAAAGCCCAAGGCAGGCAATCAGCAATGCGGCAACCGCGCCAAGAGTGAACAGGTACCCGCGCTGTTCATCATCAGCATAAAATTCTTCCATGAGCTTATCCGCCGGGGAAAAATGACTGGCGATATCAGGCAGGAGTGTCCGCCATGTTCGGTCAAGCCGCTCAGACATCACAACGGGAGCAACACCGGAGAAACGAACAGCCGGGACAGGATCATCAAACGGAGTGCGTTGCAGGGAAGAGAAGAATAGAATTTCCGGAGAGACAGTTTCACGCGGGGAACCGAAACGGATATCGTCAATAACACCAATAATCGTGAAGTGCTTCGCGCCTTCCCTAATAATTTTCCCTAAAGCATCGTCAGGTTTTTTAAAGCCAAAGGACAGAGAGGCCTTGCTGTTGATGACAACATTCCAGTTGCCGTTCCCGCTTTTAAACTCAGCGTTGGAGGGGCCATCATCCTGCCCGTGTGTGGCGTCAAACCAGCGTCCGGCCAGCAGGCGGGGCTGGTAGGTTTCTCTGTAACCGGATGAGACGCGATCCCGCAGCATCTGCACCTCAACCTGTCCGGCGGGGCTCTCATAAACAAAACCTGTGCGGGTGAGAGAATGTGGATTGGGCTGGAGTTCACCTAACGTCACAGAGGTGACGTTAGGGAGGGATTGCAACGTATCTAGCATGTGCCGTTGCACCTCGATATCTTTCGAGTGCATCTGCTGGCCGATCAGCAGGCCAGACTGGATGTAACCCCGGCTGGCATGCCGCAGAAAACTGGTTTGCCGGTCAATCACCAGTGTGCAGATCACGATGCAGATTGCGACAGAAAACTGCGCCACAACCAGCACGTTCCGCAGCATAGTTGCTTTGCGCCCCCCTGCTGGCATGCGGGCAGCGGCCAGAATAGTAGCGGGATTATAGCCTGACAAAATCAATGAGGGATAAAGTCCGGACGCCAGACCGCTCCCAAGGATAACGAGCGGAAGCAGGAGTGCTATAAAATAATAATCAATACGGACGGCTTCCCCTGTCACGCTGGCAATAGCCGGGACACATATCTCACAGAGCGCCAGCCCGCTCAGGCCCGCAATGCAGGAAAAAACCATAGCCTCCCCCATAAACTGGGTGAACAGCATGCAACGGGAAGCCCCGAGTGTTTTGCGGAGAGCGACTTCCTTTGCTCTCAGCCCGGCGCGGGCGGTTGCGAGGTTAACCGTGTTGGCACACCCAAGAATAAGGGCAAGCAGACCAATCAGACCAATGCCATCAATAACGTACTGTTCCGCACTACTGCCCGCATCCTCAACCTGTGAGTCATGAAAATGTGTTTCCTTCAAAGGAACAACGGAGAGCACGTAAACTCTTTTTCCATCCGCGCCAATAGAAATCTGATCATCCGCCGTACCAGATGCCCGGTGCAGAACAAAATCAGAAAGGCGTGCGTTTACGGCAGCAATATCATCGTGTTTATGGAATTTAAGCAGAAGCTCTCCGCAACTACTGCCCCAGAAAAGGAAACAGGAGCGCGTCACCCGGTCTTGCGGAGGGACCGGCAGGAGCATATCCACGTTATCCAGCAGGCCGGGGGAGGGAACGTCACCCAGAACACCTGTCACGATATACGTGTTTTTCTGCCCAATTCGGTTGATTTCTACTGTTTTCCCCAGAACATCAGACTTGCCAAACACTGTCATTGCGGCCCGCCGGGAGAGAACAAGACCATCAGGCCGCGTAAGTGCCGTATCAGGATTGCCCTGCAAAAGCCGGAGCGAGAACATCCGGAAAAACTCGGGATCTGTCATGCGGCCAAAAAAATGTGTGAACTGCCCGTTTTTCTGAACATTCAGATTAGTTGCGGTGAATGTTACACCGTCCTCAATTTCCGAAAAATCCTGTTTTAAAAACGGCAGTGCTCTGAAGCTGACATCGGCACTTTCATAAGGCGTTGTGCCCGGCTCGGACCAGTGCTCATCCATGCGTGCCAGCCGGTCCGCATCCACAAAACCAGTATTAAAACTGTATTCAAAGCGCACAACGAGAGCGAGGGTCAGGAAGACCCCAATCCCTAAAGCCAGACCGAAAACATTCAGACCAACATACAGGGGGTGACGCCGTGCCTGACGACCGACACTTCTGAGAATGGCTGCAATCATCTCTGTCTCTTTCAGATGGCATTACGCACGGAAATGACAATCTGCCCGTCCAGCATATCAACCCGGCGTCTGGCCAGATCCGCATGGCTGGGAGAGTGTGTGACCATGATGATCGTGGCGCCCTCATCGTTCAGGGTCTGGAGAATATCCATCACCTGTGTGCCATTTTCGGTATCAAGGTTGCCAGTTGGTTCGTCAGCCAGAATCAGGCGTGGTTCCCCTACAATGGCGCGGGCAATGGCGGCGCGCTGCTGCTGGCCGCCTGAAAGCTGGGAGGGATAATGTCTGGCGCGGTGGGCAATCCCGACACGGTCCATAGCCTGCGCAACCCGCTGCCGGCGCTCCGGTTTTGGGATGTTCCGATAGATAAGGGCCAGCTCGATATTTTCTTCAATCGTCAGTTCATCAATCAGATTGAAACTCTGGAAAATATAGCCAAGATTTTCCCGACGGAAGCGTGCAAGCGCGGTCTCGTTAAGCTTTGTCAGTTCTTCATCGCCAAAACGATAGGAGCCTGCCGTGGGCCGGTCGATTGTGCCCAGAATATTGAGCAGGGTAGATTTGCCGCACCCTGATGGCCCCATAATGGCGAGAAATTCTCCCTGCGCGATGTCCAGTTCGATATCGTGCAGGGCTGTTGTCTCCACTTCGTCAGAGCGATAGAGGCGCTGGATACGGGAGAGATGAATGAGCATGCCTGTAAGTCCTGTCGCTTAGTGGATGGAGAGATGGTTAAAATTTTTATAGGAATTGTAAGAGGAGATGATCACCTGATCCCCCGCATGCAGGCCTCCCGTAATTTCTGCCTGCTCGGGATTGCGTCGTCCGGAAGTGATCGTCACGCGGTCCGCACTTCCGCCATTCCCCGCGACGACAAACGCTGAAGACCCGCCGCTGGCTTCAAGCCATGCACCATTGGGCAGAACCAGCGCCCTGTGCGTCTCCCCGAGCGTGATGCGGATATCAATGCTTTCACCGCGCCTCAGGCCCGGTGGCGGGGGCGTGTCAAATGTCAGTTCCGCACGAAACTGACCATTGGTGACCTGAGGGTGGACGCGCGTCACGGTGAGGGGAATTTTCACATCCCCGATATCCGCCTGTGCGCGCTCCCCGGTTGCGACGCGACCCAGATAAAATTCATCAATATCGGCATCAAGACGATACTGGCCTTCACTATCAATCTGCCCGATCCTGTCTCCGGCCTTGAGAGACTGGCCGGGCTGGAGGTCAAAATTGGTCAGGCGACCATCCAGAGGGGCGCGAAGGGTCAGAGCGCCAAGGCTGCTTTCAACCACTTCAAGGTTGGAGCGAAGGCGCTGGCCTTCCTGATCAATTTCTTTCTCCTGCCGGTCTGCAACCTGAAGATCCTGAGCGCGTGCAGCATCCAGCCGTTTGAGGCGCTGGGCATAATACTCTGCCTCATCACTGTAAGACTGGACGTTGGCATCGGATTCAAAGCCCTGCTGCCGGAGCTGTTCACGAATGGAGAGTTCGTGCCGTGCCTTGAGAAGATTGTAGCGGGCTTCAGCAAGCTGGGTTTCTTCAGTGGTGCGGGTTTGCTGCAAAGTAAGGCGCTGTGCGCTGACTGCCCCGAGCTGACTGGCAATTGAGGCCTCGCGCGAGGTCACATCCAACTGAAGCTGCGGGTTGCTCAGACGGGCGAGAACATCGTCTTTTTTGACCAAAGCGCCATCTTTCGCCACTGCCTCCGTCACCTCGCCCCCTTGCACGGCATTGATGAACGTAACGTGCAGGGGGGCTACGGTGGCTCTTAGCGGCAGATAGTCGAGAAAAGGTGCAGACTGCACCGTGGCAATGGAAATCTGGTCACGCCTGACGGACAAGGAGCCGGAGGAGGGGGCAAGACGCCATCCGCCCCAGATAAGCAGGACAACTGCAACGGGGCTGCCATAGCGCACGGCGCGACGCAGAAAGACCTTTCTCGCGGATGGAACAACCGCGCGGTCCATGCCGGAACCGGACAGGGACTGGGGTTTTTCTGGTGTTTCCACGTTGCCTGAAACCGGGTGACGCATACACTGTTTCTCCTCTTGAAAAACAGTGTATCGTAGAATCATAAAATCGTATCCTATTGAAAAATAAAGGATATTTTTGTGGTCGTTCATATGTCTGTTCGGAAATGAACGGACTGTCCGGAAGCGGACACCTTTCAGGGAGCTGTCAACAGAATAATGACGACATTTCGGAACGAACTCAGCGAGACCGATACGTCTCACGACGTAGATCTGCCGTGCCTGCTGTTTGTGGATGATGACCGTGATATTCAGGTTGCGGCCCGTCTGCTGTTCCAGCGGCGCGGGATTAAAATATTGTCTGCCTATGATGCGACGGAAGCCCTGACGCTGCTGGCGTCTCATCCTGTTGATCTTGTTCTGCTGGACCTTAACTACAGCAAAGGCGCACGCAGCGGTGCGGAAGGACTGGCTTTACTGAAAGATATGCTGGTGTTGCGGCGGGATTTGCCTGTGCTTGTCGTTACCGGGCATAGCGGGGTGAGCATAGCGGTTGAGGCCATGCGGACAGGTGCGACCGATTTTGTCATGAAGCCCTGGAACAATGACAGGCTGGTCAGTCTCGTCACGAGTGTTCTCGAAAAATGTGGTCGCAATCATGGTTCCGACGCAGAGCCCGTTCTGATCGCGGCGTCCGAGGCTATAAAGCGGATCGTAACTGAGGCAGACCGGATTGCCCCAACCCGTGCATGTGTTCTTGTTTCCGGCCCGTCCGGGGTGGGGAAAATGCTTCTTGCACGGCGTATTCACGCTCTTTCTCAAGAGGCGGGGCCTGTACTGAGTTTTAGCGCGGAAGACTGTGACGATTTACCAGAAGAGGGCGGTGTGTGGATATGCCGCGAGATCGAAGCGCTCTCTCCAACCCTACAGCGCCGCCTGACAGACCGGCTTGACGGGAGCGCGCCGCCGCGCGTGATCGCTCTGACCTCACTGGACCCTGCGGCACTGAGCGCACATCTCCAGCCCAAGCTCATGCTGCATCTGGGCATGGTAAGACTGGTAATCCCCCCCTTGCGGGAGCGGCCGGAGGATATTGCTGCTTTAGCCAGCCACTTCCTGCATTATTTTTCCGCGCGCCACGGATTACCTGAACCCGAATGTGACACGAGCCGCATTGCGGCCCTGCAGGCAGAGACATGGCCCCAGAACGTGCGGGAACTGCGGGCCGCAATAGAACGTGTGGTGATTATGGGGGAATGGCAGGTCTCAGCAAACAAGGCTGCAAACCAGACCTCTGAACCGCAAACCCTGCGCGATACGGAAAAATCGCTGGTTGAGGCCGCACTGCGCCGACACAGTTTTAACGTGACTCAGGCCGCCAGAGAACTGGGTCTGACACGCCCGGCACTCTACCGGCGCATGGCCCGCTATGGGCTTTAAACTCCATACGGCTTCGGCCACCCTGCTCAGGCTGATGGGGCTTGTTGCCGTGTGTCTGCTGCTCACGCCTGTCTGGCAACGGGGTCTTTACGCCACGGCCTCTCTTCTGGTGTGCATTGGGGCAGGGTGCATTGTGTCTCTGGTTGCGACGCAGGTTGATCTGGTCCGGCGGATGCAGCGCAGTGAGCCCTCTGTTGTTACCCCGACTGACCGTGAAAAACTGCGCAACCGTGCCCTGCTGGACCATGCGCCCGTGCCGTTGTTGTACCGCAGCGTGGACGGCACATTGCACGTAGCAAACCGCGCGGCACGCAGGCTGTTTAAAACGGAAGATCGCCTGATCAATCCACCGGGTGAATTGCTTGCGGCCCTGCATGACAAACGTGTGTCTTCTGAAGGACGGATGATACGGCTGCACTCTTCCGCCGAGAGCAGGTTGCGGATGTATGCGCTCTCAGTCGGGCAGGGGGCCGGGGTGGGGGGGATTGTTGAGTATCTGGCACTGACTGACGTGGAAGCAGGCCTGCAAGCGGCGGAAGCACAGGCTCTGCGGGATCTGCTTCAGATTTTGAGTCATGAGATTATGAACTCTCTCACACCTATTGTCTCCCTGTCCGTCACAGCGGAAGAACTGTTTACAGACGCTGATAGGGCCACATCCTCTCCTCTTATCCGTGAAGCCCTGATTACTCTGCGGAGACGGGCAGAGGGTCTGGATAAATTTATAAGAGGTTACCGCGAACTTGCGCGTCTGCCTCCCCCGGACCTCGCCCCGGTTGAGCTTGAGGTGCTTCTGCGTGAGACGCAGACCCTCTTTCAGGCCCGCTGGGGCGCTGGCGTCCCGCTGGACGTTTGTCTTCCCTCAACACGGGTGCTGATCAGAGTGGATAAAGCGCAGATTGAGCAGGCTCTGCTTAATCTTCTCAACAACGCGGCAGAAGCATGTGCCGGCCAGCCTTCACCCTCGGTCCAGCTTGTAGCTGAGGTTACGGATGGTGCTGCGGCCATCCTTGTCAGGGATAACGGGACGGGCCTTGACCCGTCCTTACATGAAGAGATTTTCCACCCCTTTGTTTCGTTTAAAGAAAATGGAAACGGGGTTGGCCTCAGTCTGGCGCGGCAGATTGTTCTGGGCCATGGCGGTTCCCTGGGGGTCGAGGCTCCAGAGCCTGAAAGCCTCTGGAGCACGACGTTCAGGATCCGTTTGTAAGTCGGGCTGCTTTCTGAAGAGCCGGAATCATGTCTTCCGGTTCTGGCCTGCGGGTATAATCCGGGTTGACCTCGGCATAGAGGATCACACCATCCTGACCGATAACGAAGCGGCCCGGCATCGGCAGCGTCCAGCTCCCGTCACCATTAAAAGAGGGCAGATCGTTCTTAAGGTTTTTGTACAGGTCCACGAGGTAGTCGGGCAGAGCGAACCGCAGGCCGAACTCGGCTGCAACGTCGTTATGCGTGTCTGACAGGATGGGGAATTCAAGATGGTTCTGACGGACGGACTTCCGGCTGTTCACCGCTGTCTGCGGTGAGATGGCTATCAGATTTGCACCAAGCCCGCGGAAAGCGGGCCGCGCCTGCTGGAGCGCCTGTAGTTCCATGTTGCAATAGGGGCACCACACACCGCGATAGAAGCTGATGACCAGCGGGCCTTTTTCCAGCAGAGCGGCGGATGATACCGGATGACCTTCCGGGTCATTCAGCGTGAAGGAAGGAGCCGTATCACCCGCTTTGAGAGTTTTTTCCGCAACGCCGGAGGAAATCAGCTCAGCGGTTGCCCGGTGCATGACCGTAATGACGGAGGCGGGGACATTATAGGGCGGCTTCCCAGCCTCGAAGTCGGCCCTGAACGCGTCGAGTTTTGCCTGAAGGGGCATGATGATGTCCTTGTAAGAGAGGTGATGCACTCCAGATGCCTCTTCCGGCCTCGACAGGGCAGACAGGTTGGGGCGATAAGGGTTATTCCCCGGAGGAATGTTGATGGACCGTTATCAGGCGATGGCCACCTTTATACGCGTGGTGGAGACTGGGTCTTTTTCGGCGGCAGCGCGTCAGCTTGGCGTGGGCCAGCCGGCTGTGTCCAAAACCATTGCGCAGCTTGAGGCGCATCTTCAGGTCAGCCTGATTGTCCGTTCTACACATGGCCTGACACCCACCGAAGCAGGGCAGAATTTTTATGAACGGGCGCGTAACGCCATTCAGGAAGCAGACGAGGCGGAACTGGCCGCCAGAGGTGCCGGGGCCGGTTTGTCAGGCCGTCTGCGTGTTTCAGCGGCAACGACATTTGCAAGACTGCATATTATTCCAAAACTGCCCCGGTTTATGGCCGCGCATCCTCACCTGAATGTTGAGATTATTCTGGATGACCGGCTGATCGACCTTGTTGCCGAAGGAATTGATGTTTCCATACGCATGGGCACACTGGCAGATTCTACTGCAATCGCCCGGAAAATTGCGACGGGCTCCCGCTCGGTTCTTGCCACTCCCACATACCTTGAGCGGGCAGGGCTCCCACGCACTCCGGCAGATCTGACAAACCATGATGCCATTATCTACAGCCAGTTACCGAGTGTCTGGTCCTTTACCCAGAACGGCGCTGCACTCTCGGTTTCTGTCAGCGGAAGGCTTAAGGTCAGCGCGGCTGAGGGACTCAGAGCAGCGGTTCTGGCAGATATGGGGCTGAGCATCGCATCGGATTGGATGTTTGCACCGGAACTTGAAGCAGGCACAGTTGTCCGTGTTCTGGAAGCGTGGTCTCTACCGTCTATTGATTTGTGGGCGGTCTTTCCTTCCGGGCGTATGAAGACCGCAAAAGCCAGACTATTTGCCGATTTTGTCGAAAACCTTATGTCGGCTTAGCCTCTACTCTTTTATGAGAGTCGTGTTTTAACCATAACAAATGGCTTCTTTTCTTACGAATAAGGATAAAAATATGAGGTTTTTTATTTTGTTTATCGGGGTTGTTGTCTCATTAGCCTGCCTGTCACTGGCATGGTCCATTGTAGCGGCCCCTGAACCATCGGGCGGATGCACACTTGGTATCTGTTTCTGAGTTTCTCAGTCTCAGACACGGCATATTGGCATATTGGCATATTGGCATATTGGCATAAAACCAGACTATAACGGCCGTGTCAGAGCGGTAAACCTACACACTCAGATAAAAAAGTCATTAGCGTATCATGCGGCTTAGGGCCAGAGGGGCTTCCCGCTGTAACGGCGCAGTCCAGTTGCGGCGAACTGTATGACATTACAGAGCGTGTAAGATTAGCCGATAAAAAATGCTACCATTGTATGGTATGGTCTGAGACTGACGATATGAAATGTATGGAAGTCTGGCGGCATGTCTGGTTACGCTTATCTGGCTCAATGGAAAGACGAGATTAACAGCAGCCCGAATGCGATCTATCTGACGCTGGCGGATGCTCTGGCGCTCTCCATTCGTAAAGGCGACCTGAGGGAAGGGGACAGGCTGCCGCCGCAGCGCATGATTGCGGAGTATCTTGGAGCCAATCTCACAACTGTAACCCGCGCATTGACCGAGGCCAGACGGCGCGGCCTGATTGATGCGACAGTGGGGCGGGGCACGTTTGTGCGCGTAGGAGCCGGGGAAAGCCACTGGCGTCACACCGGGCCCGCTGTGGTCGATCTGACCATGAACCTGCCTCCTATCCCTAAAGATCCGCCTCTGCAGCGGATGATCCAGAACGATATTACAGCAATCCTCAAACAGCAGGATCTGAACAGTCTGATGTCCTACCGCGTCACGGGCGGGACGCTGGAAGAGCGGCAGCTTGGCGCGAAGTGGATTGCTCCTGTTATCGGCCAGCGGCGAACGGATGAAATTCTTATCTCTCCCGGTGCGCAGAGTGCTCTGGCAGCGGTTGTCAGCACCTATACGCAACCGGGAGACGTGATTGTCACGGATCGCATCGCATACCCCGGAATACGAACCGTTGCAGCGCAGTTCGGGCTTATTCTGGTCGGGGTCGATAGTGACCGTGAAGGCATGATGCCTGATCATCTGGACCGGGTATGTGCGGAGCATCACCCCAGACTGCTCTATTGTATCCCGACAATCCATAACCCCACCACCGCCACAATGTCCCTGCAACGGCGGAAAGATATCCTTAAGGTTGCGCAGCGCCACCATTTGCACATTACCGAGGACGACCCTTACAGTCTGCTGATGGAAAATCCGCTGCCAGCTCTGGCGGCGCTGGACCATAGCCGCGTCAGTTACATTGCCACACTTGCCAAAACGCTTAGCCCCGGCCTGCGGACAGCCTACGTCGCACTCCCCAGTGCGGACATGACCCGGCGTGTAACCGCTGCCATACGGGCAATTGCCCTGACCAATGCCGGACTGCTCAGTGCCCTTACAGCACGATGGATGCAGACAGGACAGGCAGAGACAGTCCTGCATGCCATCCAGAAGGAACTGCGGCTGAGGCAATCCATTGCACGAAAGGTGCTGGGGGAAGGCCATTGTATGAATCCGGACGGACCGCATGTCTGGCTAAAGCTGCCAGACTGGTGGGGAAGTGCGGATTTTGTTGCTTATGCCCGCAGGCGTGGCCTTGCTCTTGTGCCGAGCACCGTTTTCACAATCAGCGGAGAACCACCCCAGCGGGCACGGATTGCTCTGGGAAGTGCGCCGGATGCAGCAAGCCTTGAAGAATCCCTGCACGGCGTTCTCTCCATTTTACAGCATAAGCGGTCCCCCGGATTTACGGATATTGTCTGACGCCGTAGCACCTTCAGAGGCGCGAAAGAACTTTGATTCTATGGGAATAACAAGCGCATCAAAAAAACAAAAAACGCCTCTATTCACGAATGCGTGATTAAAAAATATCTGTAAAACAACAGGTTATCACCACGAGATGGCATTGTATGGTTTTGTGAATATTTTTGTATGCTGCTGTCTCTGATAAAAACCAGACGATTTTCTGGTTTGATTTAATTGTACCCCACTAAAGAAACATACAATATTTTATCTTCTCCTGATCCCGTGTCAGGTTTCCCCCGGCGACACGCTCAACCGGCCTCCTTACCGGAGACGGTTGCACACGGGAGAAATATTATGCCGACAGTTGAACACACGCCGCATAAAGATGGTGACTGCTTCGTCAACTATGAAAACAAGGTTTTCGAGGACGTTAAAGCCCAACCCGGCGAAAAAGCCCTTATCACTTTTCATACCGTCGCGAATGAAGGTTCAGTCGGGTTTGTTAATCTGCTTCAGGCCACACGCCTGATCCGCAAAGGTTTTGAAACTTCTGTCCTGCTGTATGGACCGGGTGTGACCCTTGGTGTGCAGCGCGGCTTTCCGCGTCTGGGAGATGAAGCGTTTCCGGGCCATATGAACTGCAACAAGCAGATTGCAAAAATCCTTGAAGAAGGGGGAAAAGTTTATGCCTGCCGCTTCGCATTGCAGGCACTTTATGGCTACGGCGAACAGAATCTGATCCCCGGTATTACCCCCATTAATCCGCAGGATGTGCTCGATATTATTCTGCTGGCCCGCCGTGACAACGCCTTTATCCTTAACACCTGGACTCTCTGAGAGCGGAAGGGAGGACCGTCGGCATGTCACGTATTGTTCGCGCCGCAGCGATCCAGATCAGCCCTGTCCTTGGAGACGATGGTCTGGGCACAGCACGGAAAGTCTGTCAGGCCATCCGCGACGCCGCGGAAAAAGGCGTGACGCTGGCGGTCTTTCCTGAAACTTTTGTGCCGTATTACCCCTATTTTTCCTTTATCCAGCCAGCCTTCCGGTTTGGTGCCGAACATCTGGAACTCTATGAGCGCGCCGTTATTATCCCCGGTCCGGTGACCGATATGGTCGCGGAAGCCGCACGAGATAGCGGCATGGTTGTCGTGCTGGGTGTGAATGAGCGTGATTTTGGCACGCTCTACAACACACAGATCATTTTTGATGCAACCGGCGAGATCTTGCTCAAGCGTCGCAAGATTACCCCAACCTATCATGAGCGTATGGTCTGGGGGCAGAGCGATGGAGCCGGACTCAAGGTTGTTCAGAGTGCTGCTGGGCGCATTGGGGCACTGGCGTGCTGGGAGCACTATAATCCGCTCGCCCGCTATGCGCTGATGACCCAGCATGAGGAAATCCACTGCGCTCAGTTTCCCGGCTCACTGGTTGGTCAGATTTTCGCTGATCAGATGGACGTCACAATCCGTCACCACGCGCTGGAATCCGGCTGCTTTGTCGTCAACGCCACGGGGTGGCTCACGGACGAGCAGATCAAGGAGATTGCGCGCGACCCGGCACTGGAAGGGCCTCTGCGCGGAGGGTGCTTTACGGCCATTGTCTCGCCAGAGGGCAAGTTTCTGGCCCCGCCCCTGACGGAAGGGGAAGGGATGGTCATTGCCGATCTCGACTTCGCGCTGATCACCAAACGCAAACGGATGATGGACAGCGTGGGGCATTACGCCAGGCCGGAACTGCTCAGCCTGCTTCAGGACCGGCGTCCGGCCCGCACTGTCCATTACGCGGGTGAAGAGGGTCCGTTCTCGCCCCCTAACGAGGAGATGGCACCATGACTGTTCCAACACTCGGTACACTTTCCGGGCGCAAACTGGTGACTGATCTGCAATCTCTCGGCCTGCAGATTGGCGAGGCAACAGGCGGCATCTCCCGCAAGGGCGGCGCAGGCCCTTCAGACCACAAGACAATCACCATTGCCGGCCAGACTGTTATGGTCCCGGTTTATACGTCCGGTGCGCGTCGCTCCCCTTTTCAGGCCAGTGCGCCGGACAAGAGCGGGGCCAGCACGTTGCTGCGGGACGGGCAAACGCTCGGGACGATTCATTTCCCGGCTGCCCCACGGTTTTATGGGCTGAAAACCGCCGATGGTATTCCATACTGGAAGATTGCTCTGCTGCATGGACGGGATACTCTGGCGACCACGGTACACCAGACCTGTATCCGTTATGCAGACCGGCGCACCTCCTGCCAGTTTTGCGCCATTGGTCAGTCTCTGGAAGCCGACCGGACGATCGCTTACAAAACACCTGCACAACTCGCGGAAGTTGCTAAATCCGCCGTTGAACTGGACGGCGTGCGCGATATGGTGCTGACAACCGGCACACCGAACGTGATTGATCGCGGGGCTGCTGTTCTGGCTGAGTCCGCCCGCGCTATCCGCGCTGCTGTGGACCTGCCGCTTCAGGTCCAGTGTGAGCCGCCACGTGATCACGGCTGGTTCCAGCGACTGAGGGACGCCGGTGCAGACAGCCTTGGCATGCATCTTGAAGCCGCCACGCAGGCTGTGCGTGAGAAGATTATGCCCGGCAAAGCCACGGTAAGCGTTGATCGCTACATGGAGGCTTTTGCTGCTGCCGTGCCGATCTTTGGCCGTGGGCAGGTCAATACCTACATTCTGGCCGGTCTGGGTGATACTGCCCAGGACATTCTGGCTCTGGGTGAACGGCTGATTGCGCTGGGGGTTTATCCCTTTGTGGTGCCGTTTGTCCCTATTTCCGGAACGCCTCTGGAAAATCATGAGGCACCTTCGGCAGACTTCATGAAATCTGTTCTCGCTCCTCGCGGACGGATGCTGCGGGACGCAAGCATGAAATCCACCGATATCCGGGCCGGGTGCGGCCGGTGTGGCGCGTGCTCCTCTCTCTCGGCCTATGAACAATGAGCAGGATGCTTGAAGGCGTGGAAGACCGGCCTTTTATCCCCACGGAATATGTTGTGCGTCTTGCCCGCACACCATGGGAACGGGCAGGTTATCACGCGCTCCGCCATGAAGTCTTCTGCAATGAACAGAAGATTTTTTCAGAAGACGACCGGGATGCCATTGATGAGGACGCCATTCCCATTATTGCAGCCTGTTGTATGGCAGGCATGCCCGACCGGATTGTCGGCGCTGTCCGTATCCATGAAGCTGAACCGGGCCTGTGGCGTGGCTCCCGTCTGGCCGTGCATGCCGAGCATCGTAAACTCGGGCGGATCGGTGCTGAACTGATCCGCATGGCCGTCAGCACAGCGCATGGTCTGGGGGCGCAGCGCTTTCTGGCGCAGGTGCAGGAACAAAACGTGCTGTTCTTCCGGCGTCTGCACTGGAAAAGCCTTGGCGTCATAACGCTGCACGGCCTGTCGCATCATGATATGCAGGCAGATCTGGCACGGTATCCCGCACATGGTCAGGACCAGACCTGGCTGCTCCGCCCGCAACCCCGCACCAGACAGGTGGCGTGATGACAGGGAAATTAGCCCCGTTGTTGCGCGCTCTTCAGCAAAGCCGCGCTCTTGCCGCCAAACAGGATATTGCGGAAGCTGTCGGCATTCTCGGCCCGCAGGCGGGAAATGCCATTCGCCTTGGCGATGACTGCGCCGCGATTAAGGATGGTGAGGGGTATCTTCTTCTGGCCAGCGAGGGCTTTCAGGACAGCTTCGTCCGCGCCATGCCATGGTTTGCGGGCTATTGCGGCGTGATGGTCAATGTCAGCGATATTGCCGCCATGGGCGGCCGGCCCGTGGCCGTTGTCGATGCCCTGTGGAGCGAGACATCCGAGGCTGCCAGATCCATCCTGACTGGCCTGCATGACGGCGCACGCACCTATAACGTGCCGGTTGTGGGGGGGCATACCAATATGCGCAGCACCCATAACTCGCTTTCCGTCGCGGTTCTGGGGCGTGCCCGCCATCTGCTGACCAGCTTTGACGCGCAGCCGGATGAAGTCCTGATTGCCGCCATTGACCTGCGTGGCCGCTGGCACGACCCGCATCCGTTCTGGGATGCCAGTTCCGCCCTGTGCGGCACTGACGGCGTGGCCCGGCTGCGGGGGGATCTGGACCTTCTGCCGGGCATAGCTGAAGACGGGCTGAGCCGTGCTGCAAAAGATATCAGCATGGCCGGACTGCTGGGGACAGCTCTGATGCTGGCGGAATGTTCGGGCGTGGGCATGACCATCTCGCTTAATGATATTCCGCGCCCGGAGGATGCACCTATGGAACGCTGGCTATCCGCCTTCCCCAGTTACGGCTACCTGCTGACAGCCCGACCGGAGGACGCCGAGCCACTTATGGCACGCTTCCGGTCCCGCAGCATTGCGGCCGCCGTCATTGGCCAGTGCACCACCACCCAGCGTCTGGATGTGACATGGAAGGGTGAGACAGAGCCCTTCTGGGATCTGGCCCGTAAGCCGCTCATGGGGTGTGCACCATGAAACTCTCCATCGGTATTCTGACGCATTCGACCAACCCGCGTGGCGGTGTCGTGCATGGTATGGCGCTGGCAGAAGCCCTGTGCGATGCCGGGCATGAGGCCACACTGATTGCACCGGACGAGACAGGCGCGGGCTTTTTTCGCACACCACGCTGCGCTACCCGCTGCATCCCTGCGAGGCATGTGCCTGACCTGCCAACACTGGTCGAGCAGCGCATTAGCGAGATAAAAAATGCGCTGCGGCATGAGGCATCTTTTGATGTGCTGCATGCTCAGGACCCGATCAGCGCCAACGCTCTGGCTGATTTGGTGGAGGAGGGACGGATACAGGGGTTTGCCCGCACGGTGCATCATCTGGACAGCTTTTCTCATCCGGGCGTTGCTGCTCGTCAGACGCGCGGGCTGACGGCTGCGACCGTGCTTTTTACGGTCAGCCAGATCTGGAAAGAGACGCTGTTTACTGAATACCGGCGTCATGCCCCTATAGTGGGGAACGGCGTTGATCTGGCCCGCTTCTCTCCGGAAGAGGGACCGCAGGACCATGATCTCCGTGCCCGTTATGGGCTTCCGCAAAATGGCCGCCTCCTGCTCTCGGTCGGCGGGGTGGAGCGTCGTAAAAACACGCTTATCCTGCTTCAGGCTTTTGATGCATTGCGGACGAATTATCCGGACCTGCATCTGGTAATTGCAGGAGGAGCCTCTTTACTTGATCATTCTGCGTATCGCAGTCTTTTTGATGAGCATGTGCAGAGGCGGGGTCTGGAAAATGCCGTGACTGTCACAGGCCCGGTTGCGGACGCCGATATGCCCGCGTTCTATCGGCAGGCTGCGGTTCTGGCCTATCCCTCACAAACAGAAGGCTTTGGCCTGTGCCCGCTCGAGGCTCTGGCCTGCGGGACACCTGTGGTGGTTCCGGCCGCCCCACCTTTTACGGAGCATCTGCGGACACTTGAGGCGTTCTGGTGCCAGCCAGACCAGCCCGAGAGCCTTATCTGCACGCTGCATGACGCCTTAAATGCCCGGAATGCGGCCCGCTTTCAGGTCAGCGGGCCAGTTACAGCCTGTCGGTTTGACTGGCAGAACGTGGCCAGCAAACACCTGCCCGCATACCGGCGTCTGGCGGCATTGCAGCACGCTGCTGCCCCAGCTTCAGGAGTTTTCTAACCATGCCCGAAATGATTTTTCGTGTGCGCTGGCCTGATGGACGGGAGACAGACTGTTATTCTCCCTCGCTGGTCATACGAGACTACTTCACGCCCGGTCAGGATTATTCAGTCCGGGAGTTTCTTGCAAAAGCCGACACAGCCCTGACGGAAGCCAGTGAGCGCGTGCGCGCACGGTATGGTTTTCCGTGCAGCCGCGCTCTGGGCCAGCGTGATGCCATTCAGCAGGCGTCTGCGGCTTTCCTCAACCAATCCGGTGCGCAGGTGCGCATCCTGTCTTTTAGTCTCTGAAACGAAGAGAAACCTCATGACACATACTGAGAAAACTATTCCCGTTATCATCGTGGGTGGCGGGCAGGCCGGTCTTTCAATGAGCTGGTATCTATGCCGGGAGAAGGTAGAGCACATCGTTTTTGAAGCAAAAACTGCATGCCATGCATGGGATGATGAACGCTGGGACAATTTCTGTCTGGTTACACCGAACTGGCAGTGCGCGCTCCCCGGCCATCCCTACACAGGGAAGGATCCGCATGGCTTTATGGTGAAGAAGGAAATTATAGAATACGTCAAAGGCTTTGTTGACTCATTCGATCCTCCCCTGCGTGAGCACACACCGGTAACCTCCATTACGCGCCATGAAAATGGGGGGTACCGCGTTGTGGCGGGGAATGACGTATGGCACACGGAACATGTGGTGATCGCCTCAGGCGCATATCAGGATGCCGTGATTCCGGGTTATGCCAGCGCGATTGATACCAGCATTTATCAGGTACACTCTCAGGATTACCGGAATGCGGCACAGCTTCCGGACGGTGCTGTGCTGGTGGTGGGCAGCGGCCAGTCCGGTTCGCAGATTGTCGAGGATCTGTTCCTTGAAAAACGCAAGGTTCATCTGTGCGTCGGCTCCGCGCCGCGCGTCTCGCGCTTCTATCGTGGGCGGGATGTTGTGGACTGGCTTGCGGACATGCAGTTTTATGACCTTACGGTGGAGAAGCACCCCTTGCGAGATGGCGCACGGGACAAGACCAACCATTATGTAACGGGCCGGAATGGCGGCCATGACCTTGATCTGCGTCTTTTTGCAAAAGAGGGCGTTGGGCTGCATGGCACGCTGAAGACAATCCGTGACGACGTGGCGCAGTTTGCTCCTGATCTGACAGAAAATCTTGATGATGCCGACAAAACCAATGCCGACATCAAAAAATCCATTGATGCCTATATCACCCGTGAAGGTATCAATACTCCGGAGGAAGCCCCTTACGTGCCAGTCTGGCAGCCGGATGGCAGCAACACGCCGCTGGACCTGAAAGCCGCCGGTATTACCGCAATTATCTGGTGCATTGGGTTTCGGCCAGATTACCGCTGGATTGACGTGCCGGTCTTTAACGGCGCCACCAAGCCAGTCTGGCGCCGCGGCGTAACGGATGCGCCGGGGTTCTACTTCCTTGGGCTTCCCTGGCTCCACACGTGGGGGTCGGGGCGGTTCTCCGGTGTCTCACGGGATGCAGCGTGGCTGGCCAGCCAGATCACCGGCAAAGATGTGCCTGTAGCCTGAGCGAAGGACGCCGCCATGCTGCCATGGACCACATATGCCGCGATGTCTGCTGCGGCGACAGATCAGCCAGAAACATTCTGGCTGAAGGCCGCGCAGCGTATTACGTGGGAGCAGGCCCCGCTGATTACATGCCGGGCACGGGCGGACGGCTGGCATGACTGGTTTCCTGATGCCACGCTCAACACCTGCCATAATGCGGTGGATCGGCATGTTGAGGCCGGGCGTGGGGAGCAGGCGGCTCTGATCTGGCATTCCTGCGCCACAAAGGAACGCCAGAGCGTCACCTACAGGATGCTTCAGAGCAGGGTAGCCGGATTTGCCGGTGGCCTGCGCTCACTGGGGGTGCAAAAAGGTGATCGGGTGCTGATCGCCATGCCGGGCATGATTGAGACAGTTGTGGCCATGCTGGCCTGCGCACGGATTGGTGCGGTCCATGTGGTCGTCTTTGCTGGCTATGCCGGGCCTGAACTGGCCAGCCGGATTGAGGATGTGACGCCCAAGGTTGTCATTATCGCCAGTTGCAGTTTTCAGCGACAGACTGTGATCCCCTCGGCACCAGTTCTGCATGAAGCCCTTGCTATTGCGGCGCACAGACCGCAGGCCTGCATCATTGTCCAACGTGATGCCTGTCCGGCTGTGCTTCTGCCAATGCGCGATCATGATTTTCACGCGCTGGAACGCTCGGCACCTGTAGCACCCGTCATGCTCAGGGCGCAGGATCCACTTTATATTCTGCATACATCCGGAACAACCGGAAGCTCGAAAGGGATTGTCAGGGACAATGGCGGCCACGCCGTAGCGCTCGCCTTGTCCATGGACCTGATTTATGGCTGCAAAGCCGGAGAGACTTTTTTCACCACATCAGACCTTGGCTGGGTGGTGGGGCATTCTTATGGCGTTTATGCCCCGCTGATCAGCGGCTGCACCAGCGTCATTGTGGAAGGCAGTGTGTCTGCCTCCGCCTTGCGCACTCTCTGCCATGACCATGAGGTGAGGTGCCTGTTCACCACACCGACGCAGATGCGGCTCATGCGGCAGGAAAGCCGCCATCTCTCATACGCCAACCTGCCAGCACTCGCCCGCGTCTTTGTGGCCGGGGAATATGCCGACCCGACATTGCTGGACTGGGCGCGGTCCCACTTCCAGAAACCCGTTGTAAACCACTGGTGGCAGACTGAAACCGGATGGAGTATCACCGCGCATTTCTTTGGCCTGCCGGAGCAGGAGCCAGCCTCACTCATGAACGAAATCGGGCGGCCAGCGCCGGGGTTTCGCCCGACAATTGTGCGGTCACGCCCCGATGAACCCTGTGGAGAAATTGTTTTATCCCTGCCGCTGCCGCCCGGTTGTCTGGCTGGGATGTGGAAGGAGGGGGCTGTCCGTGCGCCAGCAACCTATCTTGATGAAACAGGCCAGTATTACCGGACTTTTGACGAAGGAATGATTGACGACGACCACGTCATTCATATGCGTGGGCGATCTGATGATGTTATCAAAGTTGCGGGGCGGCGGATTTCAGGCGTTCAGATTGAAAAAATCATTGCCACGGAGGCTGGTGTTCATAGCTGTGCCGTGATCGCGGTTCCTGATGGCCTCAGAGGCGAACGACCGGTCGCTTATGTCGTGCCGGATACTGGTTTTAATATAGCCCCTTCTGCTGAAAAGATTATCCGTCAGGTGCATCAGGCGCTTGGCCGATGGGTCGGCCTCAGGGATGTTCGTTTTGTGGAACGGCTACCAACCACCGTCTCCGGAAAAATTATCCGGAAAGCCTTGACCCTTACGTCTGAGACAAAAGAGACGAGACAAGGTTCTGTGCAAACGGTTCTGTCATAGAATTGCGTCATGTAGGGTGATGAAGAGCGGTTAAAGAGAGACCCGGCGCGTAGAATTTTTGGAGGACCAGCCGCGACAAGCCTCAGGCACTTCGCGCAGGAAGATCTTGATCACAGGTCAGGAAGGCGAGGGGAGAAATGCCAGTTCTCACTTCTCCGCCTGTGCAGGCTCAGATGGTCCGTTTTGAAGGGTTTGTCTGGTTCAACATTTACAGAACATGCTCAGACAGAGAGGTGCTGCGCGGGGGCAGGTGCTCCCCCCAGCCGCCTCCCAGCGCTTTATAGAGGGTAATGCTGTTGGACATGGCCTGAAGCTGGGTCGTAATGGCTGCCAGTTCTGCGGTATACCAGCCTCTCTGAGCAATCAGCGTGGCCAGATAGGGGTCATATCCTGCTTTAAACCTCTGCAAAGCCAGTGTGTATTGCCGCTGTGTGGCAGAAACTGACGCCTGCTGGGCTGTAAGCTGTTTGATAAACGTCTCCCGGCCGGCCAGAGCGTCCGCGACTTCCCGAAACGCGGACTGGATCGTGCGTTCGTAGCGCGCGATGTCTTCTCGTTTGCGGGCATGGGCCTGCTTGAGCTGGGCTGTCAGACGGCCCGCGTCAAAAAGTGGCACGGTAATCTGCGGTGCGACGTTCCATGCGCCCATGCCGCTCTGGAAGAGGCGGGTAATATTGTTGCTTGCCGTGCCATTGGCCGCCGTGATCTGGATTTTTGGAAAAAACTCGGCCCGCGCAGCACCAATATCGTCATTGGCAGCACGTAACTCACTTTCGGACGCCGCAATATCCGGCCGCTGGGCAATCATGTCAGACGGCAATCCTTCCGGCACATCCGGGAAAGCGACAACGGCATTGAGAGAGGCTTTGGTGCTCATGAACTGCATGGTTGCTTCCGGGAGCGGAGAACCAACCAGAAGCGTTAGCTGATCAAGAGCCTCTGCGCGCTGGCGTGCGTAGAGTTGCAGATTGGTTTCGGCATCATGCAAGGCAGCTTCGGCTTCTGCGACATCAAGTTGCGTGCCGGTGCCGACATCCGCCGTCTGTTTTACCAGAGTATATGTATGCTGCCTGTTGGCCAGTACAGCCTGTGTTACGGCAAGCGCCTGAGTATTGGCCACCCAGTTCAGCATGGCCGTCGCGACACTGGATATGATGCTCAGCCTCATGGCCTGCTGATTGAAAGCACTGGCCATATACCGGTCGAATGAGGCTCTGGAGGCGCTCCGGATGCGGCCCCACAGGTCCACTTCATAGGCGGAAACACCAAACCCTACGGCATATTGCCGCATGTAAATCGGCTCATCCGTGCGGGAGAGGCTCCAGATATGCGAATTCATTTTCTGGATGTTGGCGCCGGCCGTTCCGTTCAAAGTCGGGAACAGGGCTGCGTTCTCAATGTCGAATTGCGAACTGGCTGCGGCCGTCTGCTGCTGGGCAATACGCAGATCCCTGTTGTTTTCCAGCGCACGCGCAATGAGGCTCTGCATGACGGGGTCCCGATAGAAAGACTGCCAGTCTAGCAAGAGAGCGGACGCGTCCTGCCCGGAAGTACCAGTGCTCTGCCCCTGTGGCCAGACGGATGCGATGGGGGCCTCTGGCTTATGATAGTTCGGAATCATGGTGCAGCCGCCCAGAAGTGCAAGCAGCGCCATGCCGTAAGCAGAAGAAGACCGCACGATTAGAGCTCTTTCAAAGATTTATCGAGTTGCGGCGCGACAACGCTGCCTTCATGCAAAGCGGACGGGGGATGCACCACAAGCTGGCTGCCATCGGGCAAACCATCCAGAATTTCCAGATGATCGCCATAGTCCCGGCCGATCTTGANGACCTTGCGAACCGCGATTTTATTGTCAGCAGTGACAGTTTCAACAGACAGCCCATCAGCCTCATAATTGAGGGCTTCTGAGGGAACCATAATAACGGGGGCCGCCCGTGGCAGGTCAAAATGGATTTCCGCATAAAGCCCGGCTGTCAGGCGATTATCGTGGTTATCAATTTCTATCTCGACAGGCAGCATACGGCTGCCCTGTTCCAGCGCGTGCCCTGTTCGCGTGACCGTGCCCTTAAAAATCTGTCCGGGCCGTTCCGGCACACTCATACTGGCTGGCTCGCCAACCTTGAGTGTCAGAGCCGCATCCTGTGGCACATGGACCCGTACCCGCAGACGATCCGTGCGGGTGACGACAAAGAGCGGACGCGCTGTGCTATCGGCACTCACCAGATCCCCGGCTTCCACGTTCCTGACGGTGACAAACCCATCATAGGGGGCGCTCACCGTCGTGTAGGCCTGACGCTGCGCGGTTTCAGCCAGCACGGCATCCGCAGCTTTCTGTTCGGCCTGTCGGGCATTTTGTGTCAGGCGGTCCACATCGAAATTCTGCTTGCTGACAGCCCCGCCGCCGACAAGTCCGCCGGACCGCCGCGCGGTAATCTGCGCCAGAGCCAGATTGGCGCGAGCCTGCGCCAGTGTCGCCTGTGCCTGCTCAACGCGGTGATCAAGTTCCGGCGCTCGGATAATCGCCAGAACCTGTCCGGCCTGTACGGGGGTTCCGATATCGACAAACCGCTTGTCGATATAGCCCGAGGCGCGTGCGCCGATGGGTGTTGTCTCAATTCCCACGGTTTCGCCCGGCAGGTCCAGCGATAAAGGTTGTGTCGAGGCACGCGCGATCATGGTCCGCACATCAGGGACCTGCTGGTCGCGTTCTCTGGCCGTTGCCGTGACCGCGTGTGCGCGTTCGACATGGGTATAAACGCCATAACCAACTGCGACGATAACAGCCAGTCCGGCAACAAGGCCGGTGGAAAGCCGCCTGCGTTCGTGGCCAGAGTGGGGCATGACAGGATCAGACGACATTCTCATATTCCTCAAGCATGCGGGATTCACGACGGCGCAAACGGCTGTAGAGCCAGGGGACAACAAAAAGCGTGGTGCAGGTGCCAATCATCAGGCCGCCAATCACGGCGCGGCCCAGAGGTGCGTTCTGCTCGCCGCCGTCTCCGAGGCCCAGCGACATCGGCAACATGCCGATCACCATCGCAAGGGACGTCATTAAAATTGGCCTCAGGCGCTCCCTCCCGGCTTCCATCGCCGCCTCCATGGCGGTCATGCCATGGGCACGGCTTTCCTTGGCGAAGGTGACCAGCAGGATGGAATTGGCGCTCGCCACACCCACGCTCATGATCGCGCCCATGAGTGAGGGCACGGAGAAGGTTGTTCCTGTCACGAACAGCATCAGCACGATGCCGCACATGGCGCCCGGCAGACCCAGTATGACAACCAGCGGGTCCATGAAGGACTGGAAGTTCACAACCATCAGCAGATAGACCGCAATGGCCGCTACCAGCAGGCCGATTTCAAGGCGCGTGAAGGACGTATTCATGCTGTCGATCTGCCCTGCTACCTCGATGTTGTTACCGGGTTTCAGGTCGCCTTTATGGCGCGCGACAATTCGCCCGATATCCCGCGCAATACTCCCAAGATCACGATCCTCGGCGCTGGCGTCGATATCCAGAACCGGCTGGATGTTGCTGTGTGAAATCACGTCAGGGGCTACCGTGCGTTCAATGGTCGCCACGTTCCTCAACAAGGTCGGGATTGCGGCCGCCTGTGATGCATTCCCTGCCACCACCAGCTTGCCCAGATCATCAACAGTGTGGACCTGATATTGCGGTGTCTGCACGGCAACAGGGTAAAGCGTTCCCATCTGCGGATCGGGCCAGAAATTCGGCGTGACCGTGTTGGAGGAGGCCTGCGAGACCATGACGCTACGGGCTACATCGTTCAGAACGAGATTGAGATCCTGTGCCCGTTCACGGTCGATCGACACGTTCAGGGCAGGGGCTGCAAGCTGCTGGTGCAGGTGGACATCCACCAGACCGCGCACATGCCGCATGTCCTCCATGATCTTGCCCATAACCACGCGGTTATTCGCCTGATCATACCCCGTGATCCGCACATCAATCTGGGATGTCAGCCCGAAGTTCAGGATCTGCGTCACCATGTCGGCGGGCTGGAAATAGAACACGACATCGGGGAAACGCTTGGCCAGAACTGTGCGCAGGCGGCTGATATACTCCGCTGTCGGACGATGCTTTTCTTTGAGCGCCACCATGATCTGTCCGTCATTCGGACCGATGGTCGAGCCATCATCAAAGGGCATGGAATAACGGAAGGGGATGCCGATATCGTCAAGCACCAGTTCGCGCTCATTTTTGGGAACAACTTCCCGAATAGTATTTTCTACCTGATCGAAAATCCGTTCGGTCGCCTCAATCCGCGTGCCAGCAGGCGCGCGTACATGGAGTTTGAACTCGCCAGCATCAATAACCGGGAAAAAGTCCTGCCCCACCTGCGTTGCAAGAAGCACCGCGCCCAGAACAAATATGCCGCCTAGAGCCGGAACTTTCCATGAGCTATGAAGAAGGCCGGACAGCGTCTTTTCATAACCATTTCGCAGATGCTCAAACCGGGCATCAAATTTCGCGCCGAACCGTTCAAAAATCGTGGGGGGGTTTCCGGCTTCTTCACGGCGCTTTTTGGCCTGTTCTTCGGAGCGGAGAAGCAGCGCCGCGAAAATCGGCACCAGTGTTCGGCTGATGACGTAGGAAGCCAGCATCGCATACACAACGGCCAGCGCCATAGGCGTGAACAGGAAGCGTGACGGTCCGGTCAGGAATTCCACAGACACGAACACACAGGAAATAGCCAGTGTGGACACCAGTGTCGGCAGGGCAATGCCCGCGGCACCATCCAGAACGGCTTTGCGCAGTTCAGCCCCGTCATGATGCAAACGGTGGATATTCTCGATCGTGACTGTCGCATCATCGACCAGAATGCCCACAGCCAGCGCAAGGCCGCCGAGTGTCATAAGATTGAGGGTTTCTCCCGTAGCAGAGAGAATAGCAATTGACGACAGGATCGCGAGTGGGATGGAGACCGCCACAATCAGCGTGGAACGCCAGCTTGCCAGAAAGGCGAGGATCATGGCGGCTGTCAGCAAACCGGCAATTACGGCTTCAGACGCCACGCCCTTGATGGCGGCCTTTACGAACAGGGACTGATCAAACAGTTCGTCAATCTTCATGCCCGGTGGTGCTGCGGCGCGTGAGATAGGCAGAACGGTGTCCCGCATGGCGTTCACAACCGCCAGTGTGGACGCATTCCCGGCTTTCATGATCCGCAGCAGGACCGAGCGCTGCCCTTCGCGGCGCACCACGTTATGCTGCACCTCCCAGCCGTCACGGACCTGTGCGACATCACGGATGCGGATGATGGCGCCCGTATTCGGGTCTTTACGCAGTGGAATGTTGTTGAGCTGCTTTGAAAAATACGGGATGCCGTTCATCTGGATGTTGTATTGAGACGGTCCGAATTTCACCGTGCCACCCGGAAGTGTCAGGTTCTGGGCGTTAATGGCGTTGGAGACATCCAGCGGGCTGATTTTCATGGCCTGCAACTTGGTCGGATCAATATCGACCATAATCTGCCTGATCTTGCCGCCATGCGGTGGGGGCAGAAGTGTGCCGGGAACAGGTGCCATCTGCTGCCGCAGACGATACACGCCATAATCATACAGTTCGCTTTCCGTCAGCTTATCAGAAGACAGGGAAAGCTGAAGGACCGCCACACTGGAGGCGCTATACTGCATGATAATGGGAGGCTGCACACCCGGTGGCAGCTGGGCACGGATGGATTGTGTGGCGGCAACGGTCTGCCCGAGAGCAACCCCGATATCCACCCCCGGCTGAAAATACAGCTTTTGAAGCACAAGACCGGGTGTGGTCTGGCTTTCAATCGTCCGCAGATTGTTGACGAAAAAGCTGTGAGAAAACTCTGTATAGGTACTAATGCGTTTTTCGGTTTCCGGTGCAGACAGACCATCATAGTACCAGACGACGGTAATGACCGGAATGTCGATATTGGGAAAAATATCAGTGGGCGTTCTGAAAATAGCAGAAACACCAAGAAGAATAACTAAGATCGCCCCTACAATAAATGTATAGGGTTTCCGGAGTGCGAGACCAACAATACCCATAAACTGGCGATTTCCTCTTTTCGCATCAGGATCGTATTAAGTTCTTTTGAAGTTTCTGAGTCGCATCGCCCAGCGTCTGAAAACTTTTGGAGCAAACAACAGACATGATCATAAAAGATCTCTGATCGATACGACTAGATGCTATATTCTGAACATGCTGATGAGTTTTTTTCATCAATAAGGGGATACATAAGGCGCACCACGAGGGCGTTATTGCCCCGAACGAAACCTGAAAATCATCCGTTTTTTAAGCACGCCAGAGTGAGGTGAACGGTATCTCGACGCAGGAAGGCGTTTTGCTTAAAATAATAGAAGCTTAGTGATGAAGAGGGCTCATAGATGTCACGCGAGAACCTGAATGACCTGCTCGCGTTTCTGGCGGTTGCGCGCGAGCGCAGCTTTACACGGGCAGCCGCAAAGCTGGGGGTCTCACAATCTGCGCTGAGCCATACAATCCGGCTGCTGGAGGAACGCCTTGGCCTGCGTTTGCTGACACGCACCACACGTAGCGTCACGCCCACAAATGCTGGGGACTACCTCATTCGCAATATTGGTCCGCATTTTGACCAGATTGAAACCCAGATCGCGGCTCTGGGGCAGTTGCGGGGGCAGCCAAGCGGGATGATCCGCCTGACCGCTCCTGATGATGTGATTGCCTACATTCTTCGCCCAAGGATTGAGGCGTTCCTTAAAAAATATCCGGATGTGAAAATTGAGATCAGTGCGGACCTCAAACTCGTGGATATTGCCGCCGAGCGATTTGATGCCGGGATCAGGCTCGGGGAGCAGGTGACCAAGGAAATGACCTCGATACCACTCACGCCGGATATCCGCTTTGTCGTGGTTGGTACAAAATCGTATTTCAGGAAAAACCCTAAGCCAAAGGTACCGTCTGACCTGCTGAAGCATCGGTGCATCACCATGCGCCTGCCTACTTATGGCGGTATTTATGCGTGGGAATTTGAGAAAAATGGTCGGGATCTTAAAGTTCGTGTCGATGGACCTCTGATCTTCAACAGTATTTTCCCGGTACGGGATGCCTGTCTGGATGGGCTGGGGCTTGCACACATGCCGGAAATAGTAGCGGAAAAATTTATTGCCGATGGACGGCTGGTCAAAGTGCTTGAAGACTGGTGCCCATACTGGACCGGATATCACCTTTGCTTTCCGCACCACCACCAGAATACAATGCCTTTTGCGCTGTTTGTAGAAGAAATGCGGCAAACCCCGCTGCATGCTCCTCATTCATGAGTAAAATGGAAGAGCGTATGCAGCCTGAAGGGGCTAATCATGGATGCGCTGAGACCCTACATAATGAGCCTGTGTGATTTTTGCGCAGAAGCTGAGTGAAAGAAACATCATGAAAGCGGTTTATCCTCTCGCCTGTGCGGTTTCCATGATTGTATCAGGAAACGCCCTCGCGGCCCCGACACTGGAACAGTCGGTTCATGCAACAACGCGGGATGCGCGCTTTGTTGCCCGTGACCAGATCCGGCACCCTTTGGAGGAATTACAGTTCTTTGGCCTGCGTCCGGAGGCAAATGTTATCGAGATCTGGCCCGGCGGGGGCTACTGGACGCAGATCCTCGCCCCGTATCTGCATGAAAAAGGGGCTTACACTCTGGCCCTCGGACGGGAAGATCAGGCCGGTTCCGCGTTTAGCAAAATGATGGAAGCGCATCCTGAGCTTAAAGGCACCTTTAAGACCACACAGTTTGACGGAGAGCATCTCGATTTTGCGCCACCTGCCAGTGCTGATTTCGTTCTGACCTTCCGTAACCTTCATAACTGGATGGAAGCAGGGAATGCGCCGCAGATGCTTGCGGCCATTCACCGGGTTCTGAAAACCGGCGGAATCTTCGGTGTTGAAGATCACCGCGGACACACCAATGCTCCGCAGGACCCGCAGGCGGAGGACGGATACGTCCGTCAGCCTTATGCCATTGCCCTGATTGAAAAGGCAGGATTCCGGCTGGTTGGCTCCTCGGAAATCAATGCCAACCCGCGTGACACAGCCAACTGGCCCAAAGGGGTCTGGACCCTGCCGCCAACCTTCGCCCTCGGGGATAAAGATCGCGCCAAATATGCTGCGATCGGTGAGGGGGATAATTTTGTGCTCAAATTCGAAAAAATTGATCGGTAAGCAAGAAGGAGACACCCCATGGCTAACATTGCCAATAAGATCGTCGTTATCACAGGGGCAAGCAGCGGACTGGGGGCAGAAGCAGCCCGGCATCTTGCAGAACTGGGGGCGACAGTTGTGCTGGGTGCCCGCCGCGAAGAACGGATTAAAACCCTTGCAGACGCTATTACCGCCAAAGGTGGCAAAGCGCTGGCGGTTGAAACCGATGTGACAGACCGGGCGTCTGTTCAGGCACTTGTAGATACAGCGGTTAAGACTTATGGCCGGATTGACGTCCTGCTGAACAATGCAGGAGTCATGCCGCTTTCTCCGCTTGAAAAACTGCGGGTTGATGAATGGGACCTGATGATTGATGTGAACATCAAGGGGGTTCTGTATGGTATTGCCGCCGCTCTTCCTCACATGAAGGAACAGAAAAGCGGCCAGATTATTAATGTCTCTTCTGTGGCCGGGCATCGTGTTCTTGAAAACAGTGCTGTTTATTCCGCCACAAAATTTGCTGTTCGGGCGCTCTCAGAAGGACTACGGGCAGAAGTAAAGCCTTATAACCTGCGCACGACCGTGATTTCACCGGGCGCGGTTCAGTCTGAACTGCTCAACAGCATCCATGATGAAGCAACAGCGGAACAACTCCGGAGTGTTGTTCCCGGTTTTGCGATCGGGGCTGACTCTTTTGCCCGGTGTGTTGCGTTTGCAATCAGCCAGCCGGAAGATGTTGATATCAACGAAATTCTTTTCCGGCCCACACGTCAGACCGTCTAAGTTTTTCAGGCTCGACGTTCTTAAAAATAACGGGTTATGCCGTCTCGGACAGGCATAACCCGCCGATTTCATTCTTCCAAAAAATCCCTTGCACAGCCTAAGCAACGCAAGAACGACAGCTCTGCCGGTTTCTCTGGTTCAGGGCCATTCACCTATCCCAAGTCTCTAGGCTCAGGACCTATTAATTTATTGAACTGAGCGAGAGGTTGTGATTCACAGGTTTACCGATGGAGGGTGGACCTGTGAGTGATGTGTTTATGCTGTCTGAGCGCCAGATGGAGCGGATTGAGCCTTTTTTTCCTCTGGCGCACGGCGTGCCACGCGTGGATGACCGGCGTGTTCTGAGCGGGATCGTTTATGTCATCCGCAACGGCCTTCAGTGGAAGGATGCCCCGAAAGCGTATGGTCCGCACAAGACTTTGTATAATCGCTTTATCCGGTGGAGCCGCCTCGGTGTTTTTGACAGGATCTTTGTCGCCCTGACAGAACAGGCTGGCCGTTCGAAGCGTCTGATGATTGATGCAACACACCTCAAGGCACACCGGACATCGGCGTCCCTGCTCAAAA
>VNJW01000692.1:7328-19714 GCA_008042615.1 Drosophila auraria
GCCTGATCCTCCTCCTCTCTTCTCTGCTGCTGCTGCTCACGTCACGTTTGCACTGTCTGTGTCGGGGCAGAGGTAACGACACATGAGTCATGCTTTTTCGAGCGTGCAGCCTGCTCTATCGATTTATAAGACGTTATCATGTCAAAAAGATTCAATAAAAATGATTTTAACGGCCGAAATGAAAACGTTTGTCCTGTTGTTTGTCTGTGTGTCTGTGGGTCTGTCTGTCGATTTTTTTTGTTTAAGGGCCGGTTCCTACCGGGCTGAATGACTACTTTTTGTGGCCAAAATTAATAACTTCAAAACAAAACGAAATATTCTGGTTTTTTTGATTTGGGTTTTAAAAAAAGTAAGGAACAATTTTTTAAGAAAAAATGGTGTGGCACCGCCCCCTTTTGGTTGAAATTACATGTTTTATTTAATAAAAATAGATAACAAACGAGAAAGAAAGCTAACTTCGGTAAACCGAAGTTTGTATACCCTTGCAGTCTGCAATTGGATCATTGAAAATCAATCCATTTTGGTAATGTAAAAAAAAAAAATGTCAAATTATGTTAATTTTGTAAATTTTACATTTTAAATGTAGAATTTTACATTTTCATATAAATCGACCGATCCCTTCTATGGCAGCTATATCATATAGTTGTCTGATCTTAATGAAATTAAAACCGTAATTCTAGAACAAAAAAAATCGACTATATCTCGAAGTTTATAGAAATTCGTTGAAAAACAGAGAAGTTAAAATTTTTTGTACATTAATTTCGCCATCATTCCTATGGCAGCTATAGGATATAGTGGTCCGATTTCGGCCATTCCGACATATATACTGCGTGCTAAAGAAAGAAGACTATGCTGAAAATTTCCCGATAGCTCAAAAGCTGAGAGACTAGTTTGCGTAGAAACCGACGGACAGACAGACAGACAGACGGACATGGCTAGAACGACTCGGCTGGTGATGCTGATCAAGAATATATATACTTTATGGGGTCGGAGATGCCTCCTTCACTGCGTTGCAAATATCATGGCAAAATTATAATACCCTCTGCAAGGGTATAAAAATAATATTCAGGTCTGGTTTTTGATTTGAGTTTTTCATAAGCTAAAGAACTTATTTTGAGAAAAAAGGCGTGGCACCGCCCCCTTATGGCAGAAACTGTGTACATGTTTTGCATTACAGTTGCTACGAACGAACCATTTAAAACTGTTCTTGAGAAGGGCTGAAATTTAAAATATGATTAAAAACGGTATTGAAAGAAATGTTTCACATGCGCACCTAATCAACATCTTCTTCGGTCTCAAGCTCCATATCAATGAATTCAAGTTGATCGTCTTTAATATTTTCCGAATGATCATCAATGTTTTTTAAGGGACTGTCTAGCAATTCTAACACTTCTTTTGGAAAAAGCAATCTGTGTTGAAGATTGATACGGTTAGCTGGGTTGAGCGATGATATAATTGAATCTGATGTATCCAATGATCTGTGGAATACGTCCATCAAATTGTTGCTTCGACTGCTTTTCCTAGCATGATGAAGTCGATCCGATTTATATATTTTATTTCTGGCCTCAGCACCCTCCTCCCCAAAATAGCCCACAGGAAGAATTGTATTTTCAATAATGTCACTACCGTGAACTAGGACTTTATGAACCGTTGCGGTCATGGGTAGCCAAGGATATTTATCTAAAATAATTTCTGCCGTATCATAGCAAAAGCTTTGGAATTTTTTTACATTTAAGGGCAACTGGCACGATAAACATATAAGAATAACTCTTAAGTTTTTTATTTAAGTGAGATCAATGCCAGTTATTTCCGCAAAAATTTCTGGTGCATTAAATGCTCTACGAGCAGTATTGCCGTCATTCGTGCTCCCGAATCCTCCGACCTTTGGCTTATCTATTTTCAATGAAAGTTTTTCAAAAAATAAATTTTGAATAATTTTTTTCTTTTCACCCATTTGTTTCTTGTCTTCAACATCAGTTATTCTCCACTTGGCATCAAATACTGAACCAGCTATGGAATCTTTACAACTGTCGAATATTGCGCTCTCTTTCGCACATTTGGTCGCAGCAGAACTCAAAGTTTTGAACAATTCCGTATTGGCGAACCTAAGGTTGTGACCTAAAAACGTTAATTACGAAGAAAGTGCGCAAAAGTGCACTTTAGGATTACCAACATGTTTTTTTTCGAGCTCATGTGCGCACGACACTCTGAACAGCTGTTTTAACAGCCGATTTCTTAACAGAGCGTGCCTCTGTTAAAATTTCTGTTGCGTAACATTAAAGAATGATATTTTACTAACAGAATGGCATCATCAAATCTTAATATTTGCACTTTCGAAAAAAGGATTTTTGGCCACAAAAAGTAGTCATCCAGCCTATAGTGCCCTGCCTGTTAAACTGTCTGACAACTACCTGTCCGAAAAAATTAGTCACCAGATAAAAACAATATGATTTCCTGCCCTTCAAAAATGTATCCGACTGTGAAAGAATACAATATCACTGTTAACTTTACTGTTATTTATCGATTATTCCTGTAAAGCACTGAACTGTCACTTGGGTCATGATACAATTATACAAGGTAGTCTCGTCGGAAACAAGGCCCTCGTTCGAAACAATAAGGCCCTAGTTCGGCTGTCAAAGTTCGTGTGAGAGAAATGAATGTATACGACTATAGAAAATGCGTATTAACCCTTATATGGTGTTTGGGGTTAAAACTAACCTATTATAAAAATAGGTTTATGCCATTTCTTTATAATTTAATTTTTAATTTGAGAGCTCTATTCGGCGTAGCTTAATTTTGGAATTGCTGGTTCCGACTCTGCTTTTCTTTCCGGAACAGCATCAGGCGAATAAACGCCTTCTCTTGAAAGTCGTCCCCTTATTGGTTGTCGACTTCCACTGTGAAGCACTTAAATGCGTGTCGCAAATTCTCGAGCTCTCACTAAGGCCGCACTCGAAAATTTGCTTCCACAACGTTCTCCTTACCAAACATTTCGGTGCGACAGAAATTGTAAAAAAAAACATTTTTTTTTTGGTTTCATATAAGGGTTAATAACAGATAATATAATTTGTACACACACAGCCTTTCACGTCAACGAGCAAGCACGAAGTGTTAAATAAGGCCCTCCACCCGAACGCTGAACACAATATATCATGACTTGGGTGAAAAAATATAGAAATCGGAAAAATGTCGGGAAACATAAATCGCGGGAAACACCTTCAAATCGAATCCTGGAAAGATTTGCTCTTAAGTTTACTGCTCAGTCTGGAGTACAACGGCCGTGTAAGATCCAGACCCAGAGTTTTCTGCAGAGAAGAGGGAAAATTATCGGCACGGGTGGTGAAGTGGCAACCTCCATTTCTGTTTCAGCCAACGCCGAAAAGATAGGTACACTCACTCGCATATCTCTGCGTACACCCCAAAAAAAAATCAAATTCTAACTTTAAACATCAATAGTACGGCCATTTATTCATTTATTTGCCCAATTCTTTTTTTAAACATAAACTCGATAATTTGTCTTCAATTAAGTATTTTTTTCAAAATTAATCAGCAACGTCTTATATTTTATATTTAATTTTAAACTTAACACTACGAAAAAATGTACACGCAAAAGTCTGCGTACAGCTGTTTGAAACTGCGTGGAATGCGAAATGGAGCGATTACCGTTAAGTTTATGTCTGCAGATCTTCTTTACATTGTCTTTGCATTGATATTGCGCAGTTGAAATTAAAGTTTGGCCTCACAGTTCGGAGAATGCAACATGGAACAAAAAGGCAAAGAAATTTCCGTTGAGGAGCGAAAAATAGTTATAAAACTATTTTTAGATGGAAAATCTTATAGAGAAATTGGTTCTCTAGTTGGTAGAGCTCACTCTTCTATCCAAAAAGTTATTAATAATTACAACTCGACTGGCAGTATCTTGTCAAAAGCCCGATCTGGCCGTCCACCATTGCTAACGAACCGCGAGCAGAAGACTATAATTAAGTCTATTCAGCGTAATCCTCGGACAACGGCTCATCAGGCACAGCTCCAAATTGAGGAAAACTTTTCCAAAACAGTTTCCGATGAAACTGTACGCCGTGTCATAAAAAAAGCTGACTACCATAGCAGAGTCGCTCGCAAGAAACCTATGATCTCAGAAGTCAATGCCAATGAGTACATATCCAAGCTTCCAGACTTCTGGAATCGAGTTATATTTTCCGACGAAAGCAAATTCTGCGTATTTGGAATAAAGGGCAAAGTTTTGGTGTGGAGGAAAACCGGAGAAGCATTTAAAAAGGAAAACTTAGTTGGCACGGTAAAGCATGGCGGAAGCGGAATAATGGTGTGGGGGTGTATGGCAGCAAGCGGCGTGGGAAACTTGACATTTATCGAGTCAATTATGGATCAAGGTGGCTATATAAACATTTTGAAACATAATTTAAAACAAAGTGCTGAAAAATTGGGGCTGGAACATGAATATTGGTTCCAGCAAGACAACGACCCCAAACATACGGCGCAGAATACTAAGCTTTGGCTGCCGTATAATGTCAAAAATCAGCTGCGAACACCTCCCCAGAGTCCTGATCTCAACCCAATTGAGCATTTATAGGATCTCCTGGAGCGAAAAATTCGAAAGCACACCATAACATCAAAAAAAAATGCTTAAGGAAGTAATTGTGGAGGAATGGGGCAAAATTACTGCAAAGGAGACCAAAAAACTCGTTGATACTATGCCGAAACGCCTTACAGAGGTTTTGCAGAGAAATGGATACCCTACTAGTTATTAAAAAAACTAAACTTTAAAGTTAAAATAGCTTTTTGTAAGCTGTACGCAGACTTTTGCGTGTAAATGTGTAGTGTTAAGTTTAAAATTAAAAATAAAATATAAGACGTTGCTGTTTAATTTTGAAAAAAATACGTCATTAAAGACAAATTATCGAATTTATGTTTAGAAAAAGAATTGGGCAAATTAATGAATAAATGGCCGAACTATTGTTGTTTAAAGTTAGAATTTGAAATTTTTTTGGGGTGTACGCAGAGATATGCGAGTGAGTGTATATAAATAACGTATAATGTAATAAATATCAATTTATATAAATATAATGTTATAAATGTAAATATATATAAATATAATGTAATAAATATATCCAAATATAATGTAATAAATATAAATATAATAAATAAAAGTCTGAGTTAATTTAAAACTTATATAAATTATTGAATTTTTAATTGTTTTAAAAGTCATTTGCTTAATAACATTATCCAAAAAAATATTGCTGCGGGAATCCCCCTATTATATTCGTTTTTGCATGAATGCCCATATTTTTTTTTTATTTAGTTCTGAGCGATATTATCGCGATAGTATCGATATACACCCCCAAAAAATGAAAAAAAGATCGATGGAGCTAAAACCGATATTTTTGCAGCTCTACTATACAGCAGTTTCAAAATTAAAGGCTGAAATTGTGGGTCGCACAGCCATATCGTATTGTGCGCTGGCCAAAAAATACAACGTGAGCGACAAAACTGTGAAAAAGTACATAAGATTCATGGGAGTGATCAAATGTTCTAAAAAAAACTGTTCCTAAAGTCACAGATAGCCAGAGAGAGTCAATAAAACTTCGGCTGCGTGCGCTTTCTATAAATTTGTTTCTGCAAGCAGTTCAAAGGTTTGCATAATGGACGATGAGACATATTTCACAGCGGAGGGTCATGAATGGACTCCGAAGTATTACTTTAAGCTTCCTTATACTCAACCACCAGCAAAAGTTACCCAAATTACAAAAACAAAGTTTCCTAAAAAGGTTTTATTGTGGCTGGCCATTAGTGAGCGAGGAATAAGCGACCCAGTGTCTTATAAGGCTGGATTAGCTGTCAATGTGCGCAGATACAAGGAAAATTATCTTCCCGCGCTTAAAAAATTTATGGATAAGTATTATGCGAATGATAATACGGTGTTTTGGCCCGACTTAACGTCTGCTCATTATGCTAAAACAACTCTGCAGGCTCTTAAACATTTACGCATTGAGTTTGTGCCTAAACTGCAAAACCCTCCAAATGTGCCCCAGTTAAGACCAACTGATAAGTTTTGGGCAAATCTGAAAAGAAATGTATACAGCAAGGGATATAAGCCAAAACATCGACTGTCTAATATTAATAATCAAAAGAGGGCTTGCAGAAATTGATACAAAGGGAATTAAGAAGGCTATGGCGCAAGGTCCTGGAAAATATAAGGAAAACTGCCCGTTTCGGTCATGAACATTTCTTGTAAAAATAGCTTAAAGTCTAATAAAAAACATATTAAAAATTTAAGTTGGCCAGACTTGGAAAAAATTTGTTATTTGTATTACAACAGATGTTTGTATTTCATTCCGCACACCTTAGTAGCAAAGATCCCATATACCTAACCTTTTACATGCACTATACATACATTTATGTAAAAATACATGTAGAGTCATATAGAGACGTGCACAATTGCAATTATCTTTAAAACCATCAAACAAAACGTAAAATATTTTAAATTTGAAAAAAAAAAATTTTTTGGGAACAGGAAACAGGATTTCTCGCGCCCATAACTTCTAAACGACTAAAGTTACTAAAACGTTCAATATGTCGTTAGAAAGGTTTTAAAATGATACAAATTTAAAAATTTATTTAAATATTCTAATTAAGAATTTTTATATTAAAAATAATTTTTTTTTAAGATTTTTTAAATTTTTTTTAAAAAATGGCTTTTACGATTTTGATACTCACTTCAGTCCGTATAACCATTGAGATTACTGTTCACTTTTGGGGTACTACTCATATCTCCAAAAATTCGCTTTCTCATCAAAATTAGTACCAATGATCCCATATAGCTAACTTCTTCATATATGGATTTTTGTTGTTAGTTTTTTACATTTGAAACAAATACTTCTGATATCGAAAACACCTCTTAACGAGATACAAAATTTTATGACGGTAACCGGCGTTCAGCTTATATCAGATGTCATAACTATGTGCTATAATTTTTTAAGAAAAGCTAAGTCATATAGGAACGACCTCTGGACATGCTATACTAATTAACACTAACAATTTGAGACCTACATACATATGACATTTTCAAAACTTCTAATATCAAACAAAAACACCTCTTAACGAGGTGAGATAAAAGTGACGACGGCACATTCAACTCAAAAAATTTCTGATACCAAATATTGTGACGACTACTACTTATTAAAACAAAAATATTAAAAATATTTTTAATTAGTTTCAAAATCGGCACGCTGCCTGTTTTGCCTTTTTAAATTTTTCAGCTAAGTGCTTACTTTAAGCCGAAAATTACGACTATAGCTTATATAAAGATTTTTACGATTGACGGGGCCGGAAGTGGGCGTGGCCAAATTCTAAAACAAACTTGATCTGCGTGCAACAGATTTCAATGTTACCAAATTTGGTAACTCTTATAGTCTCTGAGATCTGTTGTTTCACACGGACGGACGGACGGACAGACGGACATGGCTAAATCGAATCTGCTGGTGATGCTGCTCAAGAAAATATATACTTTATGGGGTCGGAGATGCCTCCTTCTGCCTGTTACATACATTTTCGATTGGCACTAACTTATAATACACTTGTACCCATTTGGGTACAAAGTAAATAAAGATCAAATTCAAATTTCGCCACGCCCACTTCCGCCCCCGAAAATCATAAAAAACGGTATATAAGCTATAGGCGTGATTTTCGGCTTAAAGTAAATACATAGACTTAATAAGTAGGCAATCGCGGACGTGTTCTGAAAATTTGAGTAAAATCGGATGATAAACATAGAACTTATTAAACAATAAAGTTTCTGTGTAAGCTTTTTGAGAGAGAGAGAGAGAGCGCGCGCGCACGTGTGTGTTACTCAACATGTTCCTAGTAACATTTGTCAACAGATCTCAAAGACTATAAAAGCTAGAGTTACGAAATTTGGTGACAGCATTGGAATCTGTTGCACGCAGATCAAGTTTGTTTTAAAATTTGGCCACGCCTACTTCCGCCCCCGAAAATCGTAAAAAACTTATATAAGCTTTAGTCCTAACTTTTGGCTCAAAGTAAATAGATAAAATAAATAAATAGGAATTTGCGGAAGTTTTCTGAAAATTTGAGTAAAATCGGATGCTAAGCATGGACGTTATTAAACAATAAAGTTTCTGTGATGGTTCTGAGCCACAAAGACAGTAACGAAAAAAAGTTTTGCTTGCTTTCAGGCGCAGTATTAATTCGTAATGCGGCTGCGTACAACAACAGAATTTGTCTTTTTTGAACGTTGCTCAACATGTTTTTAGCAACATTTGTCTTCATTTGTCAACATTTTGTTTTTTCTATGTCCGTGTGCTATCTAATTTCACGCACAATACTTTGGGTACCGGGTATCTCAAAGTCGGTCACACTCGACTGTAGCTTGTACCCTATGGGTACCGGATATAAAAACAAGGAGACGCACAAGTATTAGCAGTGAAATGCGCACCTAAAACGCCTGATGAGCCCACAGACACTCGGATCAAGGAACAGACGAGGCTGGAACAAAAGAAGGCGGTCGAATCCCGCACAAGCTCCACGGAAGCTGGAGAAGCTGAACAACAAGTATAAGGCCCTGCGCATCATCTCGGATTAAAGAATGGTATTCGCAAGATCCCGGGTGTACGTGGCGTCTTTAGTTTATCCTTGCCTTGTAGTATAAAATAGATTTAAAATAAGCTGCACACGATGCTAGCGATGCTAATAGTTAGATGTTATTCACGTTTTATTTCAAAAACTCTAAATTGCTTAAATTATCGGCATAGGCAGCAGGAAACTTGATCCTGTAACTGCTGAGAGCTTCTTCTGGGTGATAGGTAAACCTTTGGGCACAGTATCTCTTAATTTTTTCGAATCTCGTTGAGAGAGCCATGGTTGAGGTTGTGAATATTTCGATACCCAACTTTTTGGTGGGTGTCTGTCCAATAATGATAAGGATGCACCGTTATTTTCATTCTCCTACCTCCCACCGTTTTCGTGTGCCATCCCATTGCATGGAAGTACCACACAGTTTTGCTGGACACAAATTTAGCACACTTTCCTAAAAATTTTATTTTTATATTAACACCATTTTTTGTTATTTTTAATATTTAATATTTTGTTGGATAACCATTATTTTTAAGGACTTCATCATATCTGCGGGGTAGGCTCTCTACAAAGGCGGCGCAACGCTTCTAAGGGATAGAATTCTATCAATCCTTGACTGCATTCCACAATTCCTGTAAATTTCCGGGTTTAACAGCTTGAACATGGAGCTCAACATCTCCCCATAAGTTCTCAATCGGGGATTGAGCGGGCCACTTCAATACGTCAATACTATTGTCCGTTTCACGATTCGAGATATATGCTTAGGGTCGTTGTCATGCATAAATCTCCATTTTAACGGCAAATTTTCTTTTGCGAATGGTATCATAATATCAGAAACGAAATCCTTATATACATTCTGGTCCATCCGTGTATCAATCTTGTGAATTGGGCCCACACCGTGCCAGGAAAAGGACGCCCATGACGTTACCTCCGCCGTGCTTAACGGCCTTCATAGTGTAGCGTGGTGTTGCGTTTTTGGCGGTCTCCAAACATATAATGTTTTGTTTCCCGTCACTTCCGAAACGGCAGAACTTAGATTCATCACTCCAGAACACATTTTTTTAAGAGCTCCTTTGCAAATTGCCGTCTTTCTTTAAATTTTTTTTTCGACACGTGCGGCTTATGTTGCGCTATGCAACCACGCCATTTTTTTTCATTCAGGCGTCTTCTAATGGTTCTTGAGGACACGTGGATATCGAAATTAGTTGCCATTTAATTTTTAATGACCGTCGAGGTCTTAAAAGGCTCCTTAAGAGACACTTGCCCTATATAATTATCATCTTTGGCTGTAGTTTAACGGGCAGGAGGTGTTTGTCTTTGTTTTTTGTTATTACCCATTATCTTGAAATGCTTAAGGGCATTAACATATATACAATTTTTCGGGAACATTAAAGATCCTTGGAAATCTCAGATGAGATCATCCTTCTAGATGATTTTAAGCGAACGATCGCTTCGCGTTTTGCTTCAGAGCACCAAAACCCCTTAGCTATTTATTATTTGCTACTTTAGTATAGTCAATGTGCTTAAGTGTTCTAAATTCGTGTCCAGCCAAATTGCTTGGTACTTCCATGCAGTGGGATGACAAACGAAAATGGTGGGAGGTAGGAGAATGAAAACAACGGTGCATCCTTATCATTATGTGACAGACACCCACAAAAAAGTTGGGTACTGCTCCAACTCCATCAACAGTTCCTTTTCCATGTGCGCTAGCTAAAAAATTCCACTCCAATGTATGACATTCTAATCATTTTACGATATCAACAAGGCTTGATAGTATAAATTTATTTTTAAACTGCGAACAGCATCCATCAGAAAAAGTATCGGATATCAGTTTTGGAAAGGGCTATGGTGTTATTAATTTTGCGGTAACTCTGCCAACTTACTTCATCATTCATATTATTTAAATATGATAGTGGAATAAGTTGGTATTTAAAATCGCTTAAACATTTTTTGCAATGGCTTGTCATGCAATTTTCACTAAGAATATTGCAGCAAACAGTTTTGAGAAAGCTTTCAAAATTACTGGGAAAAGATGGCCGATTTTGGCACAGCCTTCTAGCAAATAGCCGAAGTTAGCGTGGTACATACAAACACACATATAATGTGGCGTTTTATTAATTAACTGAACATGACGTGGCCTCATCTTAAAAAAATAGGATTTACTAATTTTTTTGTTTGGATTTTCTTTTTTAAAAAAACTCATATGCTTCGCAAACTGTCATCATCATAAAACGTTTGGCTACTACATCGCGGCTATCAAAAGTGTGTCCTTTTTTCCTGAGGACTGGACACTAATATCATCGCTTATATAAAAATCTATTATTAAACTTTCTAAGCTGTATGGCAGTGTCGTTTTGCAATTAGTTTTGTAATTTTTGGTTTTGAGTTTTTTTATATTTGTTTCACAAAATTTCAAGTACTTTTACTTTCTTATCTAAGTCATTTGGTAGAGCAACCTCAACTTTTCGTTAAGCTTTTCCCAATGTTTGCTTGCAACTGTAAGGACCATTGTAGATTATAGCATCTTGTTTTTCTTTTTACCTTTTTTCTGCTAGCTTATGTCGATATAGTCTGTTTCTCATGCGCTCAAGCTCCCTCCTGTTTTCCACAATTTCATTATTACCAAACGTCGATGCTATATATTTTCGCCTTGTGTTCCGCATTCTTGTGTTGTTTTTTAATTTACTCTTTTCCCATATTACTGGGTCTTCCTTCAACTTATCTCCACCGTTTGCAAGTTTCTCTTCTTTTTTGGCTATTATTTTTACTCATCTACATTAAAATAATTTAAAAAATATATATTTATTTATTTAAGAAAACAACAAAGTGAACAAATAAAAAAAAAAATGCAATATGCTTACGGTCGCGCACGGGACAAACTTTAAATATCCGCCAAAAATACAAATCTTTATATGACGGACAGACGGACATGGCTACACACAAAAAAAAAAACTATGTAAAATCAACCTAGAAAAATAGTTAGAATACTATGTTAAAATTTTGCATATATTTTGTTGTTGGTTTTTTGTCAAGTGCGTACACACCAAAGGAAAAATATATGTAAAATCAACCCAAAAAAATAGTAACATACTATTTGAATAATTTGCACGTATTTTGTTTTTGCTTTTCTGCCCAAGTATGTACACACCAAAGTATGTTTTATGTTAACCTACTATGAAAAATAGTAAAAAATACTATTTTACTTTTTTCTCATGTATTTTGTTGTTTTTCAAAGAGTACTATTAATATAGTACTAGTCCTAACATGTGTTATGTCCCAACCATTTGATATTGTTACAAATACTATTAAAATAGTTGAATGTTTTGTTTAAATAATTTTTTTATAATAAAGAACTTAGCCATTCTTGTCGACAATGTTTCTTTTGTAAAAAAGGAAAAAAATATATAATATAAAAAAAATAAAAAAAAAAAAAAAGTTGGCGCCGAGAGTGTGATCCGAACCCCTAATTTACGGTTTCTTAAGCGTACACTCTATGCCCTGAGCCAACCGCGATCTGTACGACAGAATGGCTAAATCTAGAGTTTGAGAGAACTTGAACAAACTGCCCAATTATGTATTAGAGTACTAGACGTTAGTGTTTGGTTTGCCTCCGTGGTCCAGTTGGTTGGGCGGCCGGTGCATGAGTTCTGAGACCCCGGTTCGATTCTAGGTCGTGGAGTTGGTTCTTAAATGTGAGTATCCATTTAATATGATTTCTTTACTGCTTAATATGATTAAATAACAAATAACAAATTATCACCCTATAAATACAAATT
>VNJW01000696.1:0-97121 GCA_008042615.1 Drosophila auraria
TGAATTAGTTGGGCGTAAGTAATTGCTTAACAATTAGGGAGGGGTCTTTGCTTAGGTCAAAAGTAATTTTTGTAATATTTTCCTAACCTGTGGTTAACTTGGTGTTAGTTTACTTGGAAAGGAGTCATGATTGAATACATGTTGTCTTAAATTACGTAAGAAATAAACAAAATAAAACCTGCAATCTTCAGGTTAAATTATTATCTTTGGGTTACCATATATTCTTTGGGTTAGCTTTTATATAAGACTTAAGTGGGGTTTACTTTGAATTAGTTGGGCGTAAGTAATTGCTTAACAATTAGGGAGGGGTCTTTGCTTAGGTCAAAAGTAATTTTGAATGATTGAATACATCTAGTTTTAAATCACCTAATAAATCAAAAAAATGAAACCTGCAATCTTCAGGTTAAATTGTTATCTTGGGGTTTACAAATATTCTTTTGGTTAGACGAAATACAATATTTAAATGGGGTTTACATTGAAATACTTTGGCGTAAGTAATTACTAAACAATTTGAAAGGGAGTTTTACTTAGGACATAAGCCATTTGCTACATTTTCCTAACCTGTGGTTAACTTGCGGTTAGCTTAATTTTAAAAGGAGATATGGTAGAACCCCACTATTAAAAGAGTAGGTTTGACTTGGATTCTAAACCTTATATAAATGCGTAGCAAATATAATTAATTATTGTTTATATTTCCTTTGTGTAATCTTTATTTATGCCTTCAGTAACAAGACTTATTAATGCCTCAAAGTTGAAAGGGATATGACATTTATGTTCCCTTGTAATTTAACGTCTGCTTTTGTGTGGTTAAACCCTCAGTGCAATGCATATATCAGATATATATGTATTTGCAAATGCGCACACCCTTATCGTTTGTACGCTCGCTCCCTGCCCCTTCTCATTTGCATATCATATTTTTCGAGCTTGCCGCATTCGGAGCGAGTGAGTGGTATGCAACAATTTTATTATTACGTTTATTTGACTTGCATATGTGCATACATAAGCAGTTTGCCTGCCACAGGACCGTCAGGCAGGACACTGGCAGGATTGCAATTTCCATTGTCGGTTTGCTGCTGTGAATGGCTTGGCTCGGCTTGGATTGGCTCGTAAATCCTCACGGATACAGAGATACAACAAGCACATGCCCCTGGCAATTCTATTATGTTTCAAGCACACACAACACACTCTCCGCCTCTCACAGACCCAAGGATCTTCCTTGATTTAATTACGGCCTGCAATCGACATGGAATTGTTTCAACTGACCAAATTCGGAGTTAACAAACACCTTGCGTCCATGGGATACCACTGTGTATGACCTCTATTATCTCTCTATTGGTCTGCATCCGTGTCGGCGGCGGCGGCCCCTAGCTCTCGAATTTCACCCACTCGATAATTCAATTATGCATGCCATTTAATGTGTCAGGATACAAGGATGCGAGTGCGAGTGCGAGAGTGTGTATGTTTGTGAAGGGATGAAGTCGACTAATTTCAATTTTCCATAAAGCGAACATTGTTCCAAGCAAAACCGCACCCAATCTAATCAATTTTGCATATACTGCACAAATTAAATTTGTGTTTTGTGTCCACTCCATTTTGCAATTCAAATATTATTCTCCACCGGAGTGTGTGCGTGTTATCCGTGGTGGCAGCCACGGCAGGCGGACCAGCCACTCCTTCCTCCTGATTACAACTGCCAGTCACGTACACCGAAGTATGAGAATTCCGAAACCAAATTGAGGATGTCTTTTTATGGCGAATACTTGGCGATTTTCCTGCTCTACAGGAGTTGCCTGGGTGTTATGCCCTGATTTGGCTGAAATAGTTTTTTTCAAACTGCCTTTATTTATGTCCATTGATCGGGCGCTGGTTCAATAAATGTATTTCCTTTTCGAAAGACTTTAAGATATTGTTGCTGTTATACTGGGAAACCATTTATCTGCTGCGTAGACACCTTACGAATTCCATCGGAATGAACGAACAAAAATCACTTAGCTGTCAATGTTCCAATTAACATATTTTTCCACTCATTTATTTAGCCAACTTTTGCATTTTATTCTCGACCGCCCACACGGACGAATTTAACTTAAACAGAAGCAAACAAATATAAAATTTACCTTCGCACACTTTTGAGTTCAATGTCTCTTGCCCAAAAAGTACGATAAATTAAAGCAAAGTCAGCAGCGAGCGGCTGCGGTGCGAAAAAAATAAAAATAAAATTAAACGATTGTGTCAATTTTTGAATGAAGTCTAAATTTAAGTTAATGTTCGCGCAATTTACAATTTCGTACGTCTTGTATGTAGATCACGTGGCCCACCAGGGAGCATTCAATTAATTAGCTGCCGCTGCCCGCAATTGGCCCGATTCTGCGAATGTAGCCAACAAATTGCCGCATAACTCAATTCTCTTTGGCCGCCAGTGTGTGTAAAGTGTTGTATTTCAAAGCCAATAAATAATGTATATTAATTAGAGTGGAATTTTATTTCGCACAAATATGTGCACTGAGAAATAACACACAGAGTCACCTAATCAAATTAAGCAATAATATTTGGATAATTAATACGTTTCTTCATCTTATTCACTCCATCAGATCTTATTTTCATGACGTTTATAAAGCAGTGTGTCGCCGAATCCGTACTTGGAAATTTTAGTCACTAACAAACAACGAATCAAACAGCAATTTCATTAGAGAGATGTTTTTGGTAATAATTGTACCCTTACTATTGGGATTATACCCATATTTCCTCATTTTATTCGCACACATTAGAAATTAATTTTTCAAAGAAAAAGTTTAAGCCATAAGTGACTGCTCGTTCTTTCAGTGTACTCACATAGATAAACAATGATTAGTCGGTGGCAGAGACAGAGACAGGATGAGAGTGAGAGCACCACAATTTGCGCCCAATGCCTGGTAATTTAATTGAAAATGGCAGCCCCCGGGCGGCCCAGACAAAGGCCGATAATACCCGTAGTACTGTATCTGAAATCCGCCGGGCCGGTCAAGTTGTTTTTGCCGCTGCCGTAGTCGTCGTTGTTGCCGTTGTTGTTGCATGTATGGGAATGGCACTTGGCACGTTCCGTGCCAGGGAAAAAAAAATTCTCATAATAATTAAACGAAAAACGCGTTGATTGCATGCAATTTGCATTTTACGACTGGCGACGACGTGGGCAAACATGGCAATGAATGGGCAGCCACACCGGCCCAAGCCCAAGCTCGCCGCTTTGTGGGATGTGGCTATGGGATTGTGTGTGTGTGTCCAGTGCCCGGCTATATCAGATATGTAAAAGGAATCCACTACCTGGGCCCAGGTTCAGCGGCGTGTGCGTGATTGCACACACCAAACGTGACTGGCTTACTTTGAGCATTTCGGTTTGACACTTGCAAATTATCTTCGGCGATCGTTCGGCATTTGGTTACACAATCGTGTAAAAAACCGATAAAAATCTGTGATAAAACGATGGCATAACGTGGGATTATAAATATAAACTACTGAAAATAGTTTCAGAAATTGCGGCACATCATTTATGATTTGGTATAAAGGTTTAACGTATCAGTAAAGCTAAAGTCAAACTCATTCGTTCGCTTATTGCTTGTACATTGCAGGTAAAGCGTGGAAAAGAGAGCGAGAGAGATCCAGTCTTTTAAAAAATCATCGTTATATTCGATACTTTCTAAATAGATTGCATTTACACAAAAAAAAAAAAACATTTCTATAAATTATTAAACATATTCTTTACTTCAACAAACTTCTGTATTTATCTAAATATATTTTCTCTAAACTCGTATTATTTTTTCTAAAATCAAAGCACTTTCCCTAAGCATTCGTGAGTCACGGTCCCATCTCCACACATTTTTCCACATCTTACAGGGGTGCTTGTTAGGGCAGGTCCGAAAGCTGGCGTGGAAGCGGCAGTAATTGAAACTCAATAAGCCAGCCCTATTATTATCAGGTTGGAGACCCACAACACCTGCGGCGGCCCCGCCGCTGCCGCTGTCTCTTTATTACCCAACCAACACCCCTTTAGCAATTGATTGACAAATGATTCGGTTCGATTAGCCTAATGGCAAGTGCTAAGTCATTCGAGAACGATAAAAGTGCTATATGTGAGAATTAATTTAATTAACTGTGGGAATATTCCGCATTTCATTAGAGGCCCTAGGTCTATTAAAATATTCTAATGGGGGGGAAATATAGCACAGGCTTCCGCTTCTGGTTTTCTCTTGTTTGTTTTTTTCCTCACACATTTTATTCTGTTCCTGTCGTTGCTTTGTTTCTGCAATAAATAAATAATCGAATGAGATTTTTCGCGGCCCCATGAATTCGGAAATTTTCATTTGCTGCGCTGTGAAAAATGAAAAAGAAAACAAACAGCGGAAAATCCGCAAAATATTCATTTGCATCTGGGTGGAAAAGCGCTTTTCAATCGTCGGTTCCCGCTGGGAAGATCAAAAGCGATTTGCGGTACGAACGCAACGTGGGTGGAAAATCAACACTTGGCCAACCGAATTTTGGCCATAATCACGTAAGCCGGGGAAGTATTAGCGAAAAATTCTCCAAAGATTTACTGACATAATTCCGGCGGATCAAAAGTTAAGCAGGCAGGCGTTTGAGAATATTATAAATGGGAAAATACGAAATGCTCTAATATATATAATTTTTCCGTCCTTCGGCGGGGTAATCTTGTCAAAGGGGTGAGCACATCTCTTTGGGATCGTTGCCAACTTCCCACCGAGAAATGAAAGATTTATTTGGATGCAGAGCGAGCGCGAAACGTTTTTGGCAAGCCCCCACGTCATGATGACGATGATGATGAGAGTAATTATCGTTTGTGCCTGATAGAGTAAAAATTCATTTTTGCGACATTCTCGTACAATATTGCAAGAGTTCATTCACGACTGGGGAGGCGTAATTTTATTTATTTGCTGTTAATTAATGTCAAGCATTTCAATAAACACAATCCACAAAGGAAAAGCGCACAATTGAAATTTATGAATGCCGCCCTGGGCGCCGTTTTCCCCCTCTGTTTTTCCTTTTTCTATATCCGAGTACGTATTTTTTTTCTGTTAATTTTCGTGTTGCTGTTCGCGAGCTGTTTCATGCTTCGCGATGCATGAAATGCAACAGCAACGGCAGCAGCCGTGGCAGTAGCAGTAGCAGCAAAAACAACAATAAATTTGTTAAATGAAATTCCTGTTGTTGTAAATCATCAATGCAAATGCTGTTCAAACAATAAGCGCCAAATGCAGGAAAAATTCCCAGTTTTTCTTCTTCCTTATTTATTTTCCATATTTTTTCCCTTATTTGTATTTATTTTTATTCATCGAATCGAACGTGTGTTGCCGCTTTGGTTTTTTGCCGGCCACCACACTGTGAGTATCACCTCAATTTGTGGGCAGAATGAATGCCACGCCCCATCTCGTCCTGCGTGTCTGCGGGACGATCTCCTGTGGTTTCTGCCCATTGCGTGCCAAAGTTTCCACCTTTTACGCTGGCCAATGTCCTCACCACACAGCCAACAACATCAGCTACAAGAGCAGCAACTATTGAGTGCAGAAAAATGAGGTCTCGACCCTAATATACTCTGCTTAATGGGAAATGCAAATTAATGTAAATGTAGTCTTGGGAAATGTATTTGAGCTTCAAATAAAATTGGAGTTCTTTTCAATTATTTTTAGATGAACATAAATAGGCACAGCAGCTAAAGATAACCCTATCTCAGCTATATTGCTTGTACATTGCAGGCAAAGCATGGAAGAGAGAGAGAGTGAGGTCGAGAGAGAAGCATGTGAAGTAAAGTAACTAATATATTCACTGTCAAGGTGGCTATATTTGACCATACTTTAACCTTTAAGCCAGAAACAGGCTCTATAAATGGTAGTCTCTTTCCCGCAATTACAGGGTAACATAATGAACGATATAACGGCAAGCGGAAAGCTTCCCATCATAATGGTCAAGCCTGCTGCTTGCATTGTGTGCAATTAACGTAGCAGAAATAACAGCAGTAACAGCAAAAGCAAAAGCAAAAACAAAATGAAAAATCAGCCAACAAATGAAATATGCACGAAAACAATAATCAATGCGAGCGATGGGAGGAGGCGAAATGTGTTTATATACGGTTCGGTTCGGTCCTCTTACATATATCGAGGCAATGCAGTTTGCTCGATTAAATTTTAAGTGCCGTGTCATTAAAATCGCGTGCGAGGTACGCTCGAGCTTCTGAAAAAAGCAACAAAAGCAAAAACGCTGGGGATGGTGATGGGTGTTTCTGGGGAGGCGTGTTTGGCAGGCGATTTTGCAAAAAGTGAGACGAAACAAGCTGCCAATTGCAAATTGGTATACCAACAGATTTAAATGCAATGCAACAAGCAGCATGCAAAAATCTGCTAAAAAAAATATTGTAAAGGTAAAAAATGACTTAAATACGAAGTTTTCCTGTCAATTAAAGATTTTTAAACATTTTTTGTGGAGCTAACAAAATGTTTTAGGAGAATTTAACTCTAAAAAGGGCTAGGCTTAGCCACTTAGTTATAATTTGACCGCATTGGTGCGTGGTTTACGAAAGAGGAATTTGTTGACTCACAAGTCAGGGCTTTGGGCACCTCTGACTTAGAGCTTAGCCTACCTACCTATTTAAAAACTGAACAAGTGTTTCAAGTGCCTAATAATAGGTTTCTTCTCTCCTATTTATCTCATTCATCTGAACTTCCTCCCTGTACTTTAATCAATTACCTTTAACCCTTGAACGAATTTCCATTTAGCGAGTTCAAGTTCAAGTTAATTTCATGTATGGATGTGTCAAGGGGGCCACTAAGTTACGGGTCTATCATTAACTGGTAAATACAGGTTGCAACATTCACACCCTCATCGTCATTATAATCATCATCACCGCCGCCATCGCCTTGCTGATTATCAACGTCATTATGATCATATGTCAATTAGCTTAGCTGGCAAAGGAAAATGAGAAAGTGGAGGAAATGATTTCGGTTGTGTCATTAGGCCGAGGAGCAAGCCAGCAGGAGGAGGAGGAGGAGGAGAAGCAGAAGCCGAAGAAGGAAAAAACACCGAAATGAGCAAAAAGGGCGCACTAATTAAAGCAACAACAGCGGGCCATATAAAAGGCAAAGTACCAAAAGCAACAAAAGCGACAAGGGAGCAAAATTAATTGAGTTGGAAAACAGAGACGACTGACAAGGGGACAAGGGATACTACCTACCTACTACAGGCCTCAGCCACCCCCAACCAAGCGAACGACCCCACAAATGAAACGAGCAACGAGGCGAGGACCATCATGGGGCGTGGCATTTAAATTAATGACGAGTTTCCACGTTTGACCCAACGAATGTGGGTTCAGCCAGTGCCTCCATCGAAATTGAATTAAGAATTGTTTATTGTTAATTTGCAATATGCACACACTCACACACACAGAACCCCTGAAATAATTAAAGTTGGCTAAAAGTGCCACCCATTAAAGCTGATTTGCCGCTTGACTTGCCGCACAAACCTCACACACACACACACACAGCCGGAGCTCCGTTTTATTCGCGCATTTCGCATTTTATCAGGCATTACGTATACGAGCCGTGTGCCGACGGGGCCTGTGTGGTGAAGAGGGCGGCGTGTGGGAAAAAGGGCAAACCACAGGCAGGGCATATCCTGTGCGCTCTGCCTCCAGGACATGTGTACACATATACACACACATAAAATCCCTGTTTTTTTTTTCCTGCTGCTCCTGCTGCCGTTGCCCGTACATGGCATATCCGCTTGGAAAGGAGGAAAAGGCAGCTGGAATTTACAATGGCTGTCCCTGGCGCACACACACATGGCGCACAAATATAAAATATCCTGCCAGCTTGTGTGACGCTTCCTGTGTGAGGACACGAACCCCGAACCCCAAACTCAGCTAGAACTGAAACCCAACCCGCACCGCTCTGCACCGCCAGCACCCCTCTTATCCTTTTAGGGGAAAAATCCCACCCTGACGTTTATTTTGTCGCAGTGACAACAACAACGACAAAGCGTTGCTGTTGGCTTTATTATTGTTTTTGTTGCTCCTGTTTTTGTCCACAGGCCAAGGGGAAGAGGAAGAGGCCAGAGCAGGGGCGGCGGCTTTTGTTTAGATGGGCGTGTGCGCTGTTGTTTCTGCCATTCTCCGCTCGCCTCTCTCCTCTGCCTCACTTTTCGATTTGTGGACACTGCCGCTGTCCTGGCATATGACAAATTTTTTTCTTGGTTACTCTCATCAACCTAGAAACCTTACAAAAAATATGCTAACTTAAATTTATGCTTTAGGTTTGGCAGCAACAAAAATTCAATTGTTTCCATTTAAAATAAAAGATTTACATAGCTTCGATTTAGCGGTGAAAATAAGTTGTTTGTGGTGATTTCTTGATCTCATTAGGTTGTACACTCACATATTTTATTTAACTTAACTATTTTAGCCTACTTTGAGTTATGTTTTTATTTTTATTTAGAAATTATATTATTTATTTTAATATTTAAATTATAAAATTATTCAACAATAAGTTTAAAAGCCCTCATATGAGAGGTATTCCCTCTCCAGACTGTCAACATCAAGCGAGAGTTTTTGAAGGAATTGGACCTTAAAATTCCCAAGTACGGATTCAGTGACACAAAATGTTGAGTTTGAGCGTCAGCTTAATTAGTACTGAGGAGGGTCCTTGTCTCGATTTATGGGGATTAAATCAGCCAGCTAAGACCTCGAGTCAACTATAAAACTCATCATTTCAACTCAAAGCATCCATTTCCTAGCTCATACCCATTGATTAAACTTTACTCAAACAAATATTGGTTCAGAGCTCAATACAAACTTTTGTACTGCCATAAAATTTTTCCTGGGAAAGAACAACAACTAGTTTTTACTTTTTCGAACAAATATATGTATGTTTGCTTAACCACCAAAAGCTGGAAACTAAATATTTGCAGTGTTCAATGCAAACGTTACATTTGTTAGCGTTTTTTCGTGCTTTCTTGTAGCGATAAGTAAACAAGTCATATGTTTGCTTGGCCATAAAAAAGACCCTCTATTAAATGGCAACTTGAAGTTATGATTTAACTTTTGCAAGTGAGGAGGTGGAAGGGCGAAATATGAAATGTAATGAAATATTTTCAAGCACGTGGAGTGTGTGCACGCGTCGACGCACAAAATGAAACGTGACGAGTGCCGACAATTGTGCTTGACCCCCTCTCCCTAACCTCCCTAACCTTTGTGCCGTACACCCGAACACCCGCAACCCTACAAGGAAAACCTCTCTCCCTCACTCACTCCAGGGCGATAAAAACCAAAGCACGTGCCCAACTTCCTTTGCAGCTCGAGTCGAGCCCGAAACAAATGTTATTTTTATTGTTATTTCAGTTATAACTTACTTCCCATTCAGCGGCGGCCTTACCCTTACCCTCTGCCTCCTGCCATTGCCATCACCATCACCCCCTTTTAACCCTTTTCTGTGGTTTTCCATCACTCATATAGATCCGAAAGCCAAACAACCCCCAAGGCGAGGAAATTCAAGCATACATACGCCCTTTACATACGTATATCCATTGCATGTTCGGCGCAAATTAGCTGAAAGCAATTTTCAAACAGAGGCAAAAAGGGAATAAATGGAACTCGGCATAGGGAGAAACGGAATGGGACATTTCCCCAGTCCAATATTTGATACTTTAGTTTAGTTTCAGTTCAGTTTATATATTTCCCTCACTCTCTCTTCTCGTGCCGTGTTGCTCAAAGAGATTTGACTCCTAATAGATTAAATTGCCAACTGTGCAAAAGTTTGCGTCGTCTGTGCCTCGCCACTTTTTTTCCAGGTCTACGTAATTCGGCATTAGCATTTTGTTAATTAAAAGCAAACTGAACTAAGCTGAATAATTCAACAGAGGCGAACACAGAGACACAGAGAGATACAGAGGGAGAGACTCGCACATACGCCTGTCTGCTGGCTGTCTCAACAGGGATTTTCAGTCCGAGAGACGCGCAGATAAATGGAGGTTTTATGCAAAAGTCCTTTGGATAATGCGTACAAATCTTTTGTCTCCGCATGGGCCCCAGGCTCGTATGCAAGTGTGAGCGAGCTGATAAGTGTATGCTGCTGCCTTGAGCCTAATGCAGACACAAACAGTTGGCGAAAAGTACGCTCAAAGTTCACTTGTTCATCTTTTGGGGGGATTTAGAGACACTTTTGGTGCTTGCTAAAAACTTTTCTTTTTAAACTGCTGTAGTTTTCACTCCATTAACAGCATTATTCTGTTTTGAATTATTACGGGAGGCTTTGATATTAGAGAACATCTATCTAAGCACAATAAAATGCTGAGAATTTAAAATTAGACGGTGGCTAAACGAGGAAATGTTATAAATATGGGTGATATTAATTGGAATTCTATGCAAACAAGAGGTTCTAAAACAGTGATGCCCACACAAATACAATGACATGTGACTTGCATTTGTGTGCGTAAAAGAAAAACGAGACGTTTCGCGCTAGACGTTGCGGTTGCCAGAGCAGTGCAAAGCATTAAATTTTAATGCTTTGCACTGCTCTGGCAACCGCACACTCGACCTCTCACTCTCTCTCTTCTCTGCTGCTGCTGCTCACGTCACGTTTACACTGTCTGTGTAGCGGCAGAGAATCGGCAGATGTGGCGGGGGCTTGGGCATCACTGTTCTAAAGCTACACAAGCAACTGATATGAAACAAATGGCTTCCTAAAACTCTGTGAAATTATCTGAAGTTATCAAATACAAAACGAGGCGACAGCCATACTCTCCACAGACTTTTGATTATGATTCTGATTACTCTATCAAATTCTGTGAAACGCAAGCTTATCTGATTTAAAATCCCCAGAGTAAAATTCTTTATAAAATTTATTTTTAGTTTTAAATTAATTATATTGATTAATTTAACTTGGTCATTTCGGGAGCTCTTAAGAGGGAGTGCGATTTGGTCTTTGGAAAAGGAAAGATTTTTAGTACATTTATGTACCATATCTCTCACTCGCTCTTTCTTCCACATTTTGCTTGCAATGTACAAGCAAAGCAGCAACAATAGCTTATAGGTTCCATTCAGTAGCGAACGAGAGAGTTTCTGTTATTTATTTTTTTTTTTAATCTTAGAAAGATATATTCCTATAGAAGGATATATTCCTACTCGCTTTCTGTCCCACCCTTTTCTTGCAAATGTACAAGCAAAGCAGCAACAAGAGCTGTTTCACTCAGTAGCAAAGGAGAGTTTTTTTTTCTTTTTTCTTTTTATTTAAATTTTAATACAGTTTTCTACAGAAAGTTGTATGTTTCTTGTTATTAGTTTAGGGAGCATCTCAAAACCTATTATTACATTATTATTTGCTTTGATCTTCGATAAAACTTTTGTATTTGTGGTTGTGGTCCTTTAGCATAAATTGTAGCTGGAATGGTTGGGCAAAGTTAAATATTTGAAGTTTATCTTTACCTTGTTGCTTCTCGGTTAGTTTTGCCCGAAACTTGTTCAAATAGAAAACTGTCGTGTATATGAATACATTTCCCCCACAGTTCCTTACCGCAGTTTTTCGTGTTCATCTAAGACACACACGAAAGCTGTGACAAAGTATTCTAGTCAGAAGTTTTGCAAGTTTTGGGGTTCCATAATGAAGGTCTGCTGTTGGAGTTGTTTCTTCTTCCAGATTGGGGGAGACTGGGAAGCTGAGGAACTGGGAAACATAGTTGCCTTTTACTTTTGGCCACTGCTGCCACTTTCGAATCAGTTGACGCCCACGAGCGAAACTTTTGCTGCCGTTGCTGCTGCTGGTGCTGCATCCACGATTAAATATATATGTAAATCAAGCAGCGGCAGCGGTGGCAGCGACAACAACAATTGTCGTTGGCAACTTGTGAAAATCAAATTAAGCAGCTACACATCTCGGGGTGGAAAGCAAAGTTCTGCCTCCTCCTCGAAGCCAGGAGGAGTAGCAGAGAGTGTGTGGGCGTTTGTTGCTACACTGCGACAAATGCAGGCAGAGTCAACAATGTCACCGCTTGGGCTGTGTGCCAACATTTGGATAACTTGAAGGGAAACTGCAAAGTGGAAAGGAATTCCCCATCATCAGGGGAGAGAAAAGGGCAACTGTAAAACACAAGAGAGAAACTGACAGAAATTTTCCTGCATCCATGGAAAACCATTCCACTGCACTACACCACCACCGCCTCCGCCCACTCCTTCCTCGTACTTTTGCACTGATTTCACTCGAAAAGGCTTAAGTTAAAGGGGGAAAGGGGCCGGGGGCTGAGGGAGAGATAGGAAAATGGGTGGGAAATGGGAAATGCAGGAAAAGGGAAGAAGGGAAGAAGGGAAGAAGGGGAAAAGCGAAGAGCCCAAGCTGAGGATAGTCCAAGTTGGCATACGAAATTGAATTGAAGTGCGCTTCAGTTTGTGTTGCCAGGCAGAAGGAAGTAGTTAAGTGAACTCAGGGGAAAAGTTTTTCGTGCAAAGAGGAAAATAATAACGAGAAAGCGGGAAAGCGGGGTAGAAAGAAAGAGGTTGGCATAAACTTAGAAGACCCAGCATCGACCCGTTGGTTGCCCCGGGTAAAGAAAACACTTAAAACTACTAGATTCTCTTCCAAGAGCCATTCTTCCCGGCGCTGCAATTAAATATTTGCAGCTTCTACCTGGAAATTAAAACAAAAGTTAAAGACATCTTTAGAGTCTTACAGGGTATTAATGTGCGACGGACACTTGCCAGGGATATTCCCTGCCATTTGTCTTATGTAAAAGTTTATGGCTTGCAAGTTTGCCACCCACTCAATTTTCCGTTTTCTCTCAGATTCAGCTGTTTCCGAAAGTTTCCTCTTATTGGCAATAATATGCTGCATTTGTCAATAAAATAATGTGGCTTTTCTTTCTCCTTTTTGTAAAATGAAGAAGAAAGATTAAAGTCTAATTAAGCAGTGCTTGCTTTCCACTAAATTAAATAGTTTGTGTTATTTAATAAGGAACAGATTGCATCTTTCATTGAATCGGATAAACAATTCACAAGATTGCCAACATTTCGTAAGAAACTTTTTGCCCAAAACTTGAGCCAATTCCTACCCAAACAACCCACAATGGAATACAATATCCCCAAATAATAAATGGTGAAAACTTTGCTTTTAAAATGTCAACAGAAGGTCAGTTTTGTTTTCGTTGGCTTACGCACTTTATAGATCCAGATCCCTCTTTCTTTTCTGCTTTCCCTCGAAATCCTCTGGGTATCTGCGTATCCCAAGAACCGACTCCAACAAATTGTGCTCTGGCATTGATAAATGTTTGGCTTGTCAAAACTTTGTTGCTTCCTTGAGAGAAACTTGCCTCATTTTGATGATGCTTCCTTCCGAGAACGCACACATCACGTCACATTGCCATGGACCGCAGATAGATAGATAAAATAAACTACAAATGTTTTGGTGTGGCGGTGGGCCACGCCCCCCAAATACCGCCTAGCGGACACCGCCCCCGCAGACAAGTGTCAAGTGTGGTATGCAAATGTGCCACAGGCGAACAATGTTCGGAATTTCGGACTAAGGAAGCCACTAAAAACACACAAAAAGAGCGACGGAGACAGACAGACGGAGAGAGCAAACACACAGATTTTCATGTGATTTTAATTTATTGTTCAAGTTTGCCCGCCTCGTCGCACTTTTTGCCAACAAAAAAAAACAAAAGACAAAACACACAAAACACAAAACGACAGAACAAATGTATAAATACATTTTTTATCAGAAGACATCAGAAGGCAAAATAGATTTAAATTTAAATAAATTAAAAGGCCAACGAACAACACAATAAAATGCGAGTCTTTTGGCAATTTGTACGCCAGTCAGGCGAACACAAACACAAAACAAAACAATTTCTCGCCGCATTTCGTAGTAATAAAATTATAATTTTATTTAAAAATATTTCTCGCTCGGCGCTGGCCTCGAAATGCAATAAGTCAAGAAATATATATATATAGGCACGTTTGTACATATAAATATGTTCAAGCGGACACACATTCAATCTGCATATCGGTCGGTATACAATAGATCTATCTCTATATGTAGTATATATGGCTATGATAAATTCAACAAAACAGAAAACATTTATTGCCTCGAAGCGCCTAGCTGAATATTTATTTGCCTGAGCAATTTTTCAGCAGAAGCAGCAACAACGAGAAATGAAAACAAAAATATTACGCATACGCCGCATTGAACATGTCAGCAAATGAGAAATACCCTGCACAGAAACTCAAGTACTTTGCTGAGGTCTATCAGCTGTTGCACTGCGAAGGACACTACGTCTTTATATTTTACCAATTAAAGCAATCATTGAAACCTTCGTTAAAAAAAGAAAGCTACAGTTAAGTGTGACAGACTGTGAGATACCCGGTACTCAAAGCATTGTGGGTGAAATTAAAAGGTTCATTGTGTTTTTGATTATTATTTAATTAAACAGGGCGGACGGCAAAAGAAAATGTTGATAAATGTTGCTAGGAAAGTTTATTGTTTAATAACTCATATGTTTATCATCCGATTTTACTCAATCTATAAGCTATTGTCTCCTCATCTTTGTGTATTTTTGAACAAGTTTTTTTTCCCTATTTAGTTTGTTAAATCAAACCAACTAAACCATAAGCTTTAAAACATTTTCATGTCCAAACTAAGCCGCAAGCACACCTAAATCCATTGGAAATTTGTGAATTTTCTTTGTATGTTCTTAAATTTCAGGGTAACCCATGTTCAGGGCTTATTTCTCGACCATCCTGTGCTCGACAAGTATTTAAAATCGTTGGTATTTTTAGAAATTGTTCATCTTGCGGCTGTCGACATGCATAGCTCAGTATTGGTGGCCATTAATTATATTATGCGAGGCACAGGGGAACAGGGTCGGCGGTGGTGGAGCTCTCAGGCAGCCACAAAGTTAAATCGATTTTCAAGTGCTCGAGAATCTCTTGAAAATTCGCCTCGTTGTTCCATTGGGGAAATAATAAAACAAATTAACTTGTTTGTTTATTAATTAAAAGTGTGTTTGCATTTAGCCCGCGGGCGTTAAGGTGGTGTCCAAATAAAAGAGGGAGAGAGGTGGGGCCGCTTCGCTTTGACTTGGCCGACACTCTAACATTTCCATTGAAATTACTCGCTGTCTGATTTTTTACGATTTTTTCCCCTTGGATTCGAGTTCGTTTTGTTTTTATTTTGACTTGGCTTTTATTTTTGTTGGGCACACATTTTTCACACGTAATTCTGACAGTTTTATCCGACTCTCAGTGTGTGTGCGTACGTGCATATGTCGGTTTGTTTCTTATTTTGGAGTGTATTTCATTTTTCGTATGCCAAATGTGCGAACTGTCATAAATTTTATGGTAAAAAAAAAAAAGGAAAAAGGAAGAAAGAAAGCAAAGCGTGCGCTTGGGGGTGAGTTCCAGAAGCAGCAGTTTGGGCCACGAAATTTCGTATTCAGTTTATTCTTATTTTATTTGAATTTTTATGGCTTTTGCTTTGAGAGATCAACGAATTATTTGCGTATGCCAATGGTGTCAAAACTTTATGTTGGCCAAGTAAAATACTGCCTCCAGTTAGAGTTTGTTTTTATTGGCCCGAAGTCCCGAATAAGGAACCGCTTTGGCTCATATTAAGAAAGCTTTACATTTCAATCTCAGAGGTTTTATTCCTTAGATTTTGGCTTGACCAAAAAGGCTCTAAATAAATATTAAAAAATCTCATAAAGACCTAGAGGTCTGCCGACAAATTGACAATCCAATTTGCATAGAAAACATCTTAAACTCTCGCAAAATTTGTACATTTCAAATAATTTTATGACAGTCTGAAAATAAAACAAGCAAACAAACCTTCGGGTCGAATGGAAAACGGAAAAATAAAATGCACAGAATTTCATTGCAAATTCTTTGGAATGGAAAATGACCGCAAATAGTAAAAAATAAAAATAACAAAAAAAGAATGAAAGAAATGGAGAAACATTTTCCGTATATTTTATTTTTATTTATGGTTTTGGTTTTGCAGAGTTTTGCGGTTCTGTTTGCGTATCCAGCCAGCCCAGCCGTGTGTCGATGTGGGCGTGGGTTGTGTGTGTGTGAGTTGTGGTTTTGAAAGTTTTATGTTTTTGACTGATGGGAGGAAAACACTACGCACGCATATATAGTATGTGGCTTCGTTAGTTTGCTTTCATTAATGCCAAACATAAACCAGAGACAAGTGGCAACGCAATTGCCAACAGATTGCACTCTCTGATACCCCCTAATGAATCCAAAGCTAATTTGATTTCAACTGGTCTTTGAGTCCTGCATACTCTTCTCTAGTTCGGGTGTACTGGGTAAAACCGAAATTGCAGCAACATAGAAAAGTTTCCCCAGCACTTTTGCGGTGTCAAAAAGGGTCAAAACAAAGCCACAACATTTAGTTTTAGTCTATTATCAAGTTTACCCACTCACCCACGTATGCACAGAACGAAATTCTATCTTAAAACCAGAGCATATTAGGCTAAACAAGTATATTACTGATTTTGTTGCTGCTTTGCTTGTACATTGCAGGTAAAACTAGGAAGAGGGAGCGAGACAGCGATAGGGAACGTTAGGTGATAACAGTCTCAAAGAAGAACGCTAAAGGAGAGAGAGAAATAAATTTACCGATTCTTTCGATTTCCCCCTCTTGCGAACATTTGATGCACTAGAATTCCCAACTGGTGCTAGTTTAAGTGTTCAGGTTGCCAAACAAAACGTATACTGATGATACTGACACTGATTTGGGCTACGTCTCCTAAAGACTTAAGAATTTGGATCACTTGCATAGCAAAAATTCAAATATTGTCGAAAATATGTGTAATTTTGTATAAATCTTAATATTTAATCATTTCTTTAAGTGCACAAACAGATGTGTGTGTGTACTCACACTCGCAAAATAATTATGCATATTAGTTGGTGTACAATTTTTGCCATTTTAGTTGCTCTGCTCTGCCTCGTTCGGTCTCAAAACCCCGCCAAGTTTTGCGAGCGAAAATAATTTTAATTGCAAAAGTTTTTTAATTAAAAATTGCCCCCCGCAGCGGGAGGAGCAGCAGCAGAAGCAGCAGTTCAACAACAACAATAACTGCCATCCAGCGTGAAAAAGTGAACTTACTCGAACTTCATTTGCTGTTTTCGCATCTCTTTTCTGGCTAATTGGCACTCACCTGCAAAGAGAGAGAAAAAATAGGGGGAAGAGCATTAAAATAAATTCAACAACAGATTCAAAATGTTCAGTATGTGTATGTGTATCCCATAAATGCGCAATTTAAAACAATAAAATTCAATTTAATGTCACAAAATATGCAGCGAGAAAAAGGGGGAAAAGAGCCGAGAGCTGCGAGAGGTGAGGAGGAGGAACCTGAACCGCACCGCAACCACAGACATATACACACATTCACGCAGAGGCAATTAATGTGACGCATAAATAATTTATTGACATTCGCAATGACAATTGAATGGGTAAGTTAGGCCGTGGCAAGGGGCGAGGCGGTGGCGGTGGCAGCGGCAACATCATGGATTATGCGACAAATGTGCAAAGCCAACAACAAACCGTGATTGGCAACACAATTGCAAATCTGTCAAGAGACACATAGTAGCAGCAGATAGCCCAGAGCTTGCATCGCTGCCTCAATGCAACTTAATCTGCCACAAACCAAAAAAAAAAAGAGAATAACTAAAATTTCTTCCACACAAAAGTCCATAAAAAAAAGCAGATTTAGTAGCTACTAAAAATGTTTTATGGAACTGGTTTGCCTTTCAGCGAAGCTACTGGTCTTGGCTACTTCTCGGACTCAGAACTTAAGTTGAGAGAGGGAAGACGCATAAAATTAAGGCTAGAATTTGTATGTAAAAATATAAAATATATTTGTAGTCAATCTACAATCGACTACAAACTAATCTCTTCCTAAAATCCATGAAATACTTAATACTAAGTACTTGTTTTTATTTGTCAGAGGTTAAACCGAGTGGCACAACTTTCTAATCACACTTCCACGTCACCCCAAAGGCCCAGAACAACTAACTGTTACTGCCTCTTCTGTTGGCCATCAATCACAGAGGAATGGCCAGTCATGTTTTGGTCCCAAGCAAGCAAGCAACCAACGACAACGACGACGACGACGGAGATTAGTGGAGGCAAAGCAGCCTCGAATAACTTAATTAAATGGAACCCCGTTTGGCGCCTTCCCACTCAACCGAGCACCGTACAAGAGTATTCCCCCCCGGAGGGATTGCCCCTCAAGTAGCTTCAATTAGCCGACTGAAAGCGGCGACAATGTCATTTACGAGACCTCTCGAGATTGACTTTTAATGACCGGAAATAAAATAAGAACGAGGAGGAGCCGGCCACAGAAGCGGCAGCGGCAGCGGCATCGGCACAAAATATTTAAGAGTTGAACAAACCAAAAGAGAGACGGCGAAAAAAATAATAAAACTTGCGGTTTTTCCCCCATTGTCAGTGAGGAGGCCCCAGCAGCAGCAGCAGCGGCGACTCTGGCAGAGAGGCAGACGAATGAAAAATGTTTCAAACTGCCGCCCATTTGCCTGTCCCCGGCTCGAGTCCCTCCCAGTCCCTCCAAGCTGCCCCTCTGGAGTAGTCCCAAGACCCACTCCCCACATCGTGATGAGGCTGCTGGCTGATGACGATGGCAGCGAAAGGCACAGCAAAAGAGCCGCACATACACACAGGCCGCCGCTGTCGTCCAGAGTTGGAGCCCAAAGTTGGAGTTGGAGACGGAGTCGGAGTTGGAGTTGGAGTCGGAGTTTCGGAGTTGAAGCTAAAATAAGAGCTGGAGTCGAGACGAGCGACTGAGTTGAGTTTGGGTTGGGCTGGGCTTCATCGACTTGATAATAACAAAACAACTTGAAAATATCTGGCAGAACGTTGGCTGTGGCTAGCTTTTATAAATAAATAACGAAGTTGGAATACTCTGTTTTTAAAGATTAGAAGATAAAGAAATAGTATTCAGGAAAAACCTTATATAAATTACTGTTTTTACTGACTAACTAAACGTATTTCCATACAGAAAAATAAACTAAGCAAGCAATTTCGCTTTTACAATAAACACGTGTCAGTTAATCAACTCTAAAATATATTAAAAGCTAATAACTTAACACTATTCCGCTAATCCTATATAATTTACATACAAAATGAAGCCCAATCAAGTCTGAAAAACATTCTAAACAAATATACATTCGAAAAGGGTAAACACACTCCACTAATTGAGCCTCAATTCGTATAATTATAAGCAATTAGTTACTAAATCCTTACAATGTAATGCAAAATATACAAACTATAGAGAAAATCGACTATTAGATAAACATTCCTTAGAGTAAAACCCGTCAATTTGTACCTTAGCTTGTAAACAAAATATTTAATACGCTAAAAATGGGTATTTTTCCAAAGAAAACTAAACTATTTTTATTGTTTAAGATCTTTCAGAATTTATAACACCTAATTCATAAGTTTAAATTCCAGGGTGTTTACTGATCGAACCCTTACACCAGAATCGAAAAGTTTCCCCGCAGATTTCAACGTTTCGTCGTTCTACAGTTTTTATTTTTTACTCGGCTCCCCTCATTGTGCCCCCGGGCAGAGACCGAGAGAGAGAGAGATTCATCTTCTTTCGCTGGCTCTGGTATTCGCCGCTCATTGAATTGATGAGTTTCGCCTCAAATGAGTTCAAAAGGTTAATAAACGTGCCTTGGCTTCGGTTCGCTTTGGTTCATTTGAATAGCTTCAAATAAAGCAATTTATCTAATTGCTTGCATTTGACAACGGCCACGCCCCGATTGCGCCCCCCGGTATACACGTATCCGAGAAGTGAGCTCTCAAACGTGGCAGCCCAAACAGTTTGCATGCACAAAGAAATACTCGTACTCGTAGTTGTGTATTTTTTTGGCCGGCTAAATTATGTCAACGAATGCAAATTGTAGCTGACAATAATTGTGGGCGGCACAGTTCAATTGTTGTTGTTTGCCGGCTGCTGCTGCTGCTGCTGCCGTCGTCGTCGTTGCTGCTAAATTGAGCAACACCAAGTGCCAAAAAATAAACCCAAAACTGCTGCCAGCACTTTGGCAATTTAATTATAGAGCGCAGACGACGGCCAGCAGCCACTTGAATCGGGGTCCCCCAGAGAAAAAACCGAAAAAGAAACCCCCCCTGCCCATACACACACAGAAAAATATACATAGTTGCTGCTCTAAAGCCGATTTGGCAATTGGAAGCCACTCGAGACTCAAGTCCGAGTCCAAGTGAGGTCGAACCTTTAGGGCTCCGGCGATGCGGCAATGGGAGAATTATGTTGGCACTACTTGGGTCGACTTGGGCCAGTTTCCTTTTATTAGTTTCTTTATGGTTGTGAAATTCTGGCCTTTATTCATATATATTTGTTACCAGAGCTTCTACATTTGCTACTGTTGTTGCTGCTTTGCTTGTACATTGCAGGCAAAGCGTGTAGGAGAGAGCGAGTGATGGAGCATACACATATATATTTTATTTAAATAATAGTTATCAGAGCTCGCTACTGAAACGAATTTAAGAGCTGTTCTGCTGCTTTGCTTGTACATTGCAGGCAAAACATTCAAGAGAGAGTGAGAGAGAGATAGGGCAAACGATTTATAAGAAAGGCAAGCGGTCTTAAGGGCCCGAAAATTGTTTTCCCAAAATTAAGCGGTTATTTAAATTCAAGTTTTAATCGATTTTCCGGGTTACCAATCATTTTCGAGAAGGACCCCCTCTTGGAAGCTTAGTAACTATCAAACTAAGCTCATATCATTATATCCCTACCATATTACATAAAATAACTGATTTAAATAGAGTTTACTCTACTTGCTTTCCCCCTTTTTAGCGCTGACTACAGAAAATGATTTTGGCACAACCGCAAATGTGTTCGCCAGGTGGGAGAAACGCTCTATGAATAGAAAAATAGCCAAGAATTGCGGGCGGGTTGTCGGTGGGTCGAGAGGAGGCATCGCGTGGGGCAAAGCGGAATAGTGCGGTTGGTTGGCTTTGTTAATTTATGCAAATTGCACGGTGACCAAATGTCTGGGGAGTGAACAAAGTGCCCGTCATTAAGTAGTCTAAGCAGCGAGAGCAACAACTCATATTATTGATTAAGTGCCGCCATTATTCGCTGCAATTAAAATAATTAATTAAATACCGGCATGCTTGTGAGCTGCGGAGCAAAAAGAAGGGGCGTGTTCCGGCGCCACTTAATAACGTCTTAGATCAGCTTTCAACTCGGCTTAGTTCGCTTGGGTTCAGTTCTGTTCCGCTCAACTCAGTCGACGACAAGTTGAGTGTGGAAAAATCAATTTGCGTATGCAAATTGGTTGCTATAACAATAGCCAGTTGCTGAGCTTGTTCCCTCTGAAGTGTTAATAAATATATATAAATGTACATATAAGGAAAAGTAACTAAAAGAAACAGTAAGCAAATAAACAATGTGGATACTGTGGGCAAAAAGCCCAAAAAAAAAGTCCACTTTATGACACAATCGATTTGTTTGCTGCCCAAAAATAAAGAAAAATAAGTGAAACTGCGGGTGTGCCGTTGCGTTTTTCCTGTCTGATTTATGCACTCCGACATCACTCATACGCCATGTTGTGCGTTGTTTGCCACCGCTTGAAATTAATTATGCAAATAATACGTTTTTCCCCTTTTATTTATGCACAATATTGGCTAGACTTTTAGTTGGTTATGCATGCATGACCAAGCAAATTGAATTTGTCCGCGCGCGGCTTCAATAGATATTCGATCGCTGCATTTACATTGAAGCCCCTCCTGCTTTTCCTTTATTTTTGGCGAATTTTTAAATTGCATTTAACAGAGATATGATTTATGCACAGTTTATGGAACGTTGCACAGCTTAAATATACGGAGCTTACAAAAAATAGGAATTTTCTGGTTATAAATAAAACATTTACATATTTTAAGTGCCATATGTTTGCCGCAATATCGAGAGAGTTATTCAATTGTAAAAAAAAGCTTTTCAGCTTTGATGAGGCCTCAAAAAAAACCCCCCTTTAATGCGATTTATGTTTATATGCATTTTAATATCGTTATATTTTTCAGAGTTCACTGGCATTGGTTACCATAATGGTATTACAATAAACATAATTCGAACGAAATCTAATTAGAAAATAATTAAAAATGGCTAATCAATTTGTTTTAGACTTTTTTGTACAATTATAGAACAAAATGTAATAGGCTTACATAGAATTTTCATAATTAATATTGGATAATGGTGAACAATGGTGTAAAACGGCCTTTTACTGTTTATAATTCTGTGGCAAAAAGTGAGCAAAGCTAAGGAGGGGCAGGAAAAGAACAACAAATAAACGACATGTATGCCATTTGAAGCGCAGTGAACTCGTTTCCCCACCAAACAGAAACCCAAACAAAATGCGAGCAAAAAGCGTTTTTTTTTATTTTTATTTTTATTTTTATTTTTATTTTTCGTGTGTGGTTTTTAATGTGCCACACGTCTGCCCCGCTGCTGCCCCCTCGAAAACCGCCTCCCCGTTGACGGTCCAACGCCTCTGAGCTTCTTCTGTTCCAATCACACTGGCCAAAAAAATTCGGTTTATTGTTTTATTACACTTATAATGTGTAGTTTAGACTAAAATCTAATTTTTTATGAAAATTCATGCTTTTTAAAAAGATCTTTTGCACAAGCAATGTACCAGCAAAGCAGCAACAACAGCTTAGAAGATACATTCATATTCCATCATATTATATGGAATATAATATATACAATGTACAAGCAACGCCTGCAATGTACAAGCAAAGTGGCAACAACAGCTTATAAGACCATTCATATAACATCATATAATATGGAAAATATTATGTGCAATGTACAAGCAAGGCCTGCAATATACAAGCAAATCCTGCAATGTACAAGCAAAGCAACAACAATGGCTTAGAAGTTAATTGATTACAAGCTCTGATAAACTCCCAAAGGATTAGGATAGGCCGATAGTTTATCACTTTGACATTAATATATCAATATTCTCTGGTAAAAATAAAGGCTACAAATAATAATAAATATTAATCTTATTTTTCCCATATCGATTTCCCCTTTTTTCTCTGTGTCTGCCTTTGCGGGTGGTCTTTGTCATTCGTTCAAAAATATTCCGTTCCGCCCTTCCACAGATCTGTGGCGAACCCCTCATCCATGCCGCCTCAGTGTGTAGTACGTGTGTGTTTGCTCTTGTTAACTTGTTCGCTTGTCGTTTCATTCGCTTCGTTCGGTTTGGCTTGGCCTGCCTTGCTTTTGCTTTTGCTTTGCTTTGGTTTCGTTTCGTTTCATGACGTGCTTTCATGTCACTAAATTTGATTTTGTGTCGCAGACAACACGGCAGCCGCAGAGCGGCAACAACAAAATTATGGCCATTAAATTGGCTTTTTTGTCTCGATACACTCCCAGCCATCCCCATCCCCAATCCCTATCCCACACCCCCACAGAAACACATTCACTCGGGCGACACACACAATAGAGTGGGCCGCAGGTTGTGTATCTGCTCATTCATTTATTATTGATATTAGCCACGCATTCATTATAAATGACAAATTTTTCATTTACTTTTCGTGCCGCTCTTTGGACAGTTTAATTTCAATTTCCCCGCTCCTTCGATCACCGGTCTGGTCTCTCCCTTGTTTATTAGCCACACATTTACTACACTTTTTGCTGTTTTTTCTCTTTGTAATTTCACACTCGAGTGCCTTAAATGCTTAATAATATGTCACATCGTGGCGAAAGGCTTTTGGGGGCTTTATGAATTCGGCGCCAGAGCGTCACACGCTCGACTGCCCCAAACACACACACACTCATTTTGTAGAGTGTGTTGACTTAATTGAAATATCTGGGACTGCACAGAAATGGGGAGAAATATGTGCGCGACGAGCTAATTGACAAATTTGGGTTAGCTGCTGGCTGGCTGGCTGGCTGGCTGGGGGAAACCTTTTCAAGCCAATTGCCTGTGAATTCTTTACAATAATAAAACTTTTAAGTCTGCAGTGATATCTTTTTCTTGTGAATAATATATGGGGTGCCTGGCTGGTGCCTTGATTACCTCATCTTATCTTTCACACCCAAAAAGTGTCGCACAAATAATAAATTCACACCTAGGCAAATTTGTCGTACAAACAACGAAATATAAATAGAAATAGCCAACAATGCCGTGAATAATATGTATAATGTGGCAGATGTTTCGTAAGAGAGCTCTGAATAGAATAACCTTCTTTATAATAACAAATAATTGAAAATAAACCGAATTCAAACAATAAATGAACACCGAATGGTGAATAAAATAGGGTAAGCAATAAGGTACAAGGCTTAAATCAGTAAACATCAACCCTAGATAGATTTAATCAAGATCTTTTGACAGATTTCTCTACAGAAAGATTTCTCTTATAATTTCAAGAACTACAATTAAATGGTAACCCCTCCTTTTACTTCTAGCAACTCCCCCATTAATTCAAGAAATCTATAAACTAATAATCGCTAATATAGGGGGCCTGGCATCATGATAAATAAATTCAAATTACTTTATGGATATCCAATAACTCGTTTACACATATTTTCCGCTTCATTCAACATCAATTTTCTAGCCATCTCTTTGATTAAAGCGTCAAAAGGAAAACTATTCCGATAATCTACAGCGCCCCGATATGAAAAATAAAACCACTTGAGCTCAGCGAAGTCTGTGCGGTGCTGTGTGTCCGTGTGGACATTGTGCGTCACGTTGTCCACGCAATTGCCACCACCGAAGCGAACTGATCCGAACTCGACCCAACTGAAGTTGAAGCCACCACCATCATGGGCACTCCTCCCCATCTCTTGCTTCCCCCCATGCCTCATCCCTCATCCAGCAGTAGCCAGCGGCAGACAGAGGGCGACCTTTTATGGCATTGGGATATGGACCCCTGCGGTCGTTTGCATTGCAAAGCGTGCAGCGCGAGGGGGAAATGTAGAGTGCTCACTGGCAGGGGCTGGGAGAGACAGACAGAGTGCACTCGGAAAAATTGGTTTAAATACTAAATAGATAATCAAATATGATTGAACATAAAATGTATTATTTAAAGAAATTTTTAAAGTCAAGGAAAGAGTTTATAAAACTTTAGGTTTGCTCGAAGGTTTGCCTTGTACTCTGTAGGCATTGGTGTTACTTTCGTGAGTTTTTATTATCTTCTATTCCAGATTTAAAGAAAAGTTATGATAATTTCTAAAATATTACTTAATGTAAAAATTCTTCCCTTATTTTTTCCGAGTGCAACAGAGGTTGGCGGGGGTTTTAGCAGCCGTGGCAGGGGCTAACATGATTTGCACGCTTCGTTGCTTCGGTTGCATTTAACATGCCTGCGGATCGAAGGGGGGACTCCAAGAGGGGTGGCCGACAGAGGACAGGGGACAGAGCAGAGGCAGGAGGAGCGGAGGAGGGGGCGCGCAACAGAAGGTGAACTGATGGCGTGTGGTTTTTGCCGCCGCTGCGGTTTCAATTCAAGTGACCGACCGTCCAACCGTCCGTCCGTCGCCCCTGCCAGCAGTGCGAGCGAGCCACCGCATTTGGTTACAATTTGGTTTTCAAGCCGCGGCGCCGCAAAACGCGTTTCATTCTGGCTGCAATTCCGCTTCGTTTTTCAGTTTTTCGGTTTTTCGATTTTTCAGTATTCAGTTTTCAGCGTTCAGTTTTCAGCCTTTTCAGTATTCCGTTTTCAGCTTTCGTGCTGTGCATGTTGCAGCTCCATAAAGTGCACAGACTGCAACTGGCCGAATGCGAGCCGTAAACTCAATATGGAAATAAATTATGACACTAATGCCACAAACGAACGAGACAAGATCGAATCTCCGCTGCCCCTTTTGTCGCTTTTCCTCTCGGCTCTCGGCTTGTGTGTGCCTGTGTGTTGTCGTGTTGTGCCGTATAAATTATTTAGCGGCGCCTAATGGCAATTAGTTGCAAGTGACACGCGGCAAATCAACGAAATATGGGCAGCAGCAGCAGCGCGAGGGAGGTTGGGCATTGAGGGAGTGGGTAGTGGACTCATCGCTTAGTCTGTGAGAGAGTTATGCGTCATAAATAATACCTCAATGTGAATGGAAAGATTAAACAATGGAGGGGGTGCTGGTGTTGCATGGGAAATCAATTCAAACCAAAATGTTAACTGTAAATAGGATATGCGTGCCAACAAAAATATCTTGACATTTTAGGAAGTGTTTTAAAATGTCACAAGTGCATAATTAAAATTTAAATACTATTTTCTATAGTACCGAAATCTGTGATAATTTTATTGAATGAAAAAGCATTAGGCTCAACTAATCTTTCTCTTAAATAGAAGTTCGTCAGTGGGTACACCACTGCAATGCTTTATAATGCTTCTTGGTCACACTATTTCATGCTTTGCTGGTGCCTTGCTTGCAAAGCGTGGAAGAGGGACTGTGAGAATATTTCTCGGTCATATTGAACCCTTTTTGTAGAAAGAAAATCCCAATAACAGAGTCATTTATAATATCAATTAACTTGGTAACTTTTTCCTAGAAGAACTGCTCAAAACGTGGCAGATAGATAAAGATAAAACATTATTATTATTTTGTGTGTGCCCGGGTTCCGTAAAAATCACTCAATTAAATAAACACGACCGCGTTCGATATAATCTATCAAATAAAAGGAAGCACTCAGCACACCTAATGCCCCTTAATACGCTCAACTTCCTTTCTTAGCGGTTCTTTTTTTTTTCTTTTCGATTTTTTGGGGGAGGCGGGGCGTAGTGTTAGTTTGGCACATATGCAACCGACAGTCTTGAGCCAAACGGGGGCGTGGCACTTTGGGGCTGCGTGTCGTAAATGCTTCATTTGGTATGCACATAAATTATAAACCAAACACACACACACACTTGCACCCCATCCCCTGGGTGCTCCTCCTCCGCCGACAACAAACCTAGTTTGCTCTCTCAAAAGACAGCTGTAAAAATTTATCGATAAATGTTTAATAGCTCAACACGCACATTGCCGGGCGAGAGCCAACGAATGCGCATAAATAAATAAATGGAAACATAAATAAATAAAGCGTTGGGGCGGCGCAGTGGTGAAGAGTGTGGAAAGAACGTAAACCAAACACACACGATTCCAAGTCCAAGTAGATATTCTCCCTCCATTCCTCCGACACCCCAACACCCCGACTCCCCGACCTTCTGCCCAAGCTCTCTATCTTGTATTTAATATGAGCAAACATGCGACGAGCGTGTAAATATTTACTAATGAACAATATTTACTTTGTTATTAAAGTAGTCGAGCCAACGGATGGCCGCAGAGGGAGAGAGAAAGAGAAAAGGAGGGACCTGAAGGGGATCGGGGAGGGACGACGAGGGGCATACACTCAGGGAAAAGTGAGATATACCTACACAGGCAGAGGTACTTAAGTACAAAATGGTTCATGACTTCTGAATAAGGCTTATTTTAAGCTATTAATAATTATTTTTTGTATTTTTATTATTCCCAAGTGATAATTCGTATTCTTGGTAAATGAAATTAATTCTTTACTTCATCTGGTTAAGTAAGAAACATTACTTTACAAAGGTCTTCCCTTAACCCATCGCAATGCTTAATTTTCCAAGTGTATCTCGGCTTTTGCGTGTTAATGGCTGTGAGAGAGGTGCCATGGAAAATACCTGCCCCCTGCTTCGTTCTCGTCGCCCTCACACGACTCTTGATGTCGTGATTTGCGGCATGAACTCAAGTAGTCGGACGGACGAACGGACGGACGGGTCTGTGAAGATGGTAGCTGCCACACGGCCATAAACAACTTGATTGCAGTGCCACGCCTGACCGGGCACTTCACTCTGCTCTGCTCTGCTCTCACCTGCCCCTCATCCAAGTCATCGAGTCCATCCACCGCCCGCCTGCCTGCTGCCCGCTGCCTGCTCTGTTCCGCTTCCACGTTCACACTTCACTTCAAGCCGAAAGAGCTTCAGGGGAGTAACGATAATTGCCCTGAAGGGCAAACCCAATAGTGACAAAAGTGGCATTACTTTTCAATTTGCAGCAAACACAGCCGCCGCTGCCGACGCCGCCGCGTTCGCTCTCGCTACAACAACATAATCAAAGCAGGGCAATCGTTTAAAATTTATTTTAATTACAACCAAATCCAGTACGTCTCCCTTCGCAGCAAAAAAAAACGGAAGAAAAAAAACACCGCTCAAAGTAGTAGCGTGCAAAAAGGGCGAGCGCTCGGTTTCCCCAGCATTTTGCATTTAAAAAGTATCAAGAAGGGTAAAAAAAAACACCGAGTATTTGAAAGGAGAAGCGGGGGAAGTACAGGGAGCATGAATCATGCATTATATATACGTGAGTTCCCCCTTCGTAAACTCGCAAAAGTGTTGAGACAACAGCAACGGCAACGGCAAGGGATCGAACGGAGCGAAGCGAAAAACTCGAAAGGGAGCAGGGAAAAAGTGTGTTCGAAAATAAAGGGGAGAAGTGCGGTGGAGGTTAAAAAACACTTGGAGAAAGGGCCAACTATTTGGGAAATATTATAGTAATAAAGAGAGATAAGTTTCTCGGGCATAAATATTAATAAACACTTCTTGATTGTAACTTTTAAATTGATGGTGTGACGCGCTGACACCATCAAAATAGATGTTAGTCAGTTGTACCTGGAAACTTGTATTTTCATTTAATAATAATATATATTTTTTATTAAGAGTAACTTATCCAAAACCTATTAAAAGTAAACAAACTTTCCAGAACACATGGTGATATAGCAAAAACCTTAAATTTTCTTTAACTAAACCTGGGCAGAATTTTAACTTGGGAATTATAAGCACCAATTCCAAAATTATGTTTTTAAAAATCTTGTCCCTTATTTTATATGTAAATAATATATTTTTATAGACCTTTAGTTCGTTATTTTACTTCACATTAACGTCTCTTTCCATTATTTTACTGAATACCTCTTTTCCCTCAGTGCAGCCCTGAGCAAGGCAAGCCAAGGCTCTTCTCCCCTGCTCAGCTCGTCTGTATGCAAGACCTGTTTCATTATAATTATGACCCTCATCAAAAATATTTGACTCAAGCGGTTTGTTTCCCTCTCTTTTGGACGAAAGGACAGACCGGACGGACGGATGGTTGGGCGACCCTTTTTTTGCTTTCATAATTTCATTGAGGATAATTTGAAAATGTGCTACGCCATGAACAGGGCCCCGTCTCCCGGCCAAGGCAACCCTCCTCTCATTTCTCGCTGCCGAGGCAGAGGAAAATATCTTCTTTAGATTTTTATGGTGAAAAGCGATTACGCAGCAGCAGCGACGGAAAAGTGCCAAAATAACGATTAACATGGGGGAGCGGGAACGAGATGGCTAGAGCTTAAGGGTTGCTCTGCACACCCCTCGTAGAACCCTGGTCCCCGAACGTATTCGCATTTGTCCTGAGCCCGACTTTACGAGGGTTGCTGCTTGTTCCTCTGTCTGTCTGTCTGTCGGTCTGTCTCTCTGTCTGCGCATAAGTAATGAATGCGAAATGCCAGGCAAATTTGACTTTCCCCCTTGGGATATTTGCGCACGCTTTTGATTGACTGGATTTTTGGGATAAATGCACGATGAGTAGGGGGAATATGGCAATGGAATCCGGCAGAGACAGCTGCACATTAGTCTGTGTGGCAGAGGCAAGGGTAGCCGGCGATGCGGTTACCATAATCAACGGCGCAACAACAACAGATTTGTAACATTTCCTGGAATCAAAATACAAAAAATAAATGCACAGACGAGGAGGAAAAACAAAACTACCGAAAGGAGACCCTAAATGCGACGCGTGTTGGTCCTTATATTGTTTGCAGTTCTCCCCCTGCCTGGAAATTTGCAAATTAAATGATCCCATCGGACAGGACAAAGGAGCAGGGCAGAGCAGCAGAGCATAGCAGCTTCAGGCAGCTCAAAAAATCAGCTCGGCTTAGCCAAAAAGCCTAAAAGCAATATTTGCCCAAGGCAGGCAAAATCTTCCATTCCATTTTTTCCGTTTTTGCACATTTCTAAGCCTTAAGGTAAATGCCTTGTGGCTTTGGTATATTTTTTTAGCCATGTGTCAGCAATATTTGGCTGAAAGAAAGAATAATTTGAGGCTTGGTTTCTTAAATCGCTTACAAGGGTATTAGGAAGAAAAGAAATTTAAGTTAAAAACTTTATTTTAGTTAAAGAAGTAAGCTATTCTGTGGCGAAGTCATGACCTCTTTTGAAAGAGCTTTCAGCTTAATAAAAATACCAAGAAATGTATTTGTTTTAAGTATTAAATTGATTTATTCAATTGATTTAATACGATTTCAAGAAGAAATTGGCTTTTAGCAAAAACTTGTTTGTTCCAATTAAGAGAGCTACCTAAACCTAAAAAAAAAAAGTATCGAATCATGTTTCCAGTTTTTCCCATCCTGTACATTTAGGGAAGTCCACACTTTGGCTGCCAAGGACTCTTTTCCTCTCATTACCTTCTTTTTTTTCCCTCTTCCAACGAGTGTGTGTGTGTCCCTTTTGGCCTCTGCACACGTTCCACATTCACTTACAATATAAAAAGAGCCCCGACATGTGAACAACAATATTATCCAGTCCTCCCCTTCGCTCCCAGTGCCAGTCCCTGTCCCAGTCCCTGTTCCTTCCACTCCTTTGTTTTTGTTTCCTATAAAATACGTGTGTGTGCGAGTGAGTTTCCCCCGGGTTACTTCGAGCGTGTAATGTATGCTTTTCATGTGTTTTTCTTTTTTTTTTTGCTGTGCCATTGTTTAGCACAGAGTTTCGTTCTGCTTCCTTTTTTTTGTGTTGCTGTATTTTTTTCTTGCTGTCTTCCCAAGCAAATAGGGATCGTTTAGGAGAATCAACAGCAGAGCGGCAGAGACACCTAGACACCGACAAACTGACGACGTGATGTCCTTGCCATGCAAAACATTTTGGCAGCACAAATTGAAGTTGCTCGACGTTGGAAAACAGGGAACAGAATATTCTGTTAATTTGGATGTAGCTTTTTTTCCTCTCCTAGGAACTCTTCTCGCTTTGTCTCCCTTTTATAGGACCCTACCGAATTGAATGAATAGGGAAAGAAGGAGACAGTGTTGACTTAGGCAGATTATTGCGAATGACAGAAAAATGTACCGAGTTTTGTTAATTGAAATGTAATTAAATTGTCTAAGCCAGCTTGAAGCAAGATAAAAGAAACTGCTTTTGGATAGATACTTTGATTTAAATGTTAAAATGCCATTTATGCGACGCCTGACAAAAACTATCTAGGACCAAGCTCAAGGGAAGCTGAACACCCTCGTAGTTTATTAGTTTTCCTTACAAAAGAAGAAAGAATAAAAAGAAGGCACTTAATGAGATTATGCTATGGTCAGTCCACCGCCAAAGTCCTATCCAAACTTGCAAAAACCATCCCCTGAGCCCACCTTTATCCACTCTCTGGTAATTAACTGAGCCAGAAGGTGTGCGGCGGAAAAAATGTTGATTAATGTGTCGCTGGGATTAATTACAGATAATTGTTATAAATATCTCAGGCGAGCCGAGTCAAGCCAAGGACATTTCACTCCTTGTCCAACTAATTTACCTGAGGAAAGGCGAAAAAGGGAAAAGCGAGCAAGGAAGCCAGGGGAAAATGTGCGCAGCTGCCGGTGAAGGAAAAGCCACAATGGGGAAAGCAACAAATATGCTTAATAAGTAAACAAGGGGTGGGATTCAAGGGGGGAAGAGCGCAACAGAAACAGGACAATGCGGCACGTATAATTACATAGCTGACACCTTTTTGCAGCAGGAAGAGGCAAGGGAGGTTCTGGGCTGGGTGTGCCCAAATCCTGAAACTGCAATCAATTTCTGTGTATTCCCCCATCTCTATCCCATCCCTGTCCCTTATCCTTTGTTGCCCGTTGCCCTGCTCTACAAGAGGGAAATTTAATACAAAATTATTTGGCCCGAAGCGAGGGGAGAGGAAAGGAAGCTGAAGGAGGAATACACAAATACACACAAGGAGGATTGCCCGCAAGAGGGTTGCTTGATCGAATCCCAAGAGTCCCAAGGGTACGGCCATGTGTTTCCCAAACCCCGTCCGGCTTTTGGCACATTAAATGCTAATTTTCATTTGATTGAGTGCATGATGTTTTGTTGCAGAAAGACCGGTTCCCTGGATGCTCAGCGAGCGGAAAGAAATCATGCTAAGTACCATGAAAATTAATTGATTTGCGGATTATTTCCTCGAGCAATGTGTGAAAAGGGAAACAGTAGCCAGTAACCGAGGGACCAGGGACCAGGGACCGGGACCAGCTGCTGCCCAGTCAAGCCACTCGAATGAAATATCGAAATCTGCTCGACTCTCAACTCAACTCAAGTCACTTGACTTTTTGGCCCTTGTTCAAGTCCGGGTCGGTCCGCGTTCTTGTTTTGGGTTTTTCGCTTCCCTCTCAAGTGCCCGCAAAGCCTCAGACACAAAACGCACATGCATATCATTTGATATTGAATAAGAAACGGCAGCGAGAGGAACATGAATAAATAAAATGCCAACAGTTCTCCACAAGGAATGTGCAAAGGGGAGGGAAGTAAATTCTTCAAATTGAAGGCGACATCGTGATTGTAGGGGAACCTTTTACTATTATATATATTATATATATAAAGCCTTTAGTTAAATTATAAAAATCAAAATCATTGACTCTATTAAAGCCTCATTTATCTTTATTTCTCACATGACTGCACTCATTAATAATAAATCTTATTATAGAGAAACTATTGCAGTAATTTCAATAGTCTGTTCAGTCAGGGTTTCATATTTATTTAGTTTGAATTTGAGACTTTGTTTACTTTGGAAAACTCTGGCAAAGTTTCACGATATTCCTCTCCATTCACGACTTACTCACGCTCCCATCAGTGCCCGGAATGCTGAGCTCCAAGGGGGATCGGATGGATGGCGGAGGAGTCAAGCAAATATGCTCGAAGCAAATGAAAATCAGAGAACCAGCAATGGGATTGGGGACTGGCGGCCATGGACAAGGAGAGCGTTGGTTGTCGTGAGGAAAAGCGGATTGGAGCTGCGGGAATTTCGATGACTTCGGGCTTCGCGCCATACAAATGCAGTCACAATGCTTGGTTCTTTAGTATCTTTTTTAATACGTTTGTGAGTTTAATCGGAGTTTTATGAAGAAAAATATAACAAGAAATAAGCCGAAACAAGATTTCAGTTCTCTGAGTTAGGATATTTTTCCTAGAACACTCATAGGACTTTAAAATGAAATATTTTTAATATAGAAAAAATACATTTATGGTGAAGATACCTTAGGGTTTATGTTTTCTTAGTTAAACTCAAAGCCCTTTTGTTCTAAATTCTCAGCCTCGTCTGTTAGCTCTGTTTGCTTGGCATGCAAATTGTGCGCTGCGCCGTTCTGGCTGGCCAAGCGATTACTGGGCCAAGAGGGGGTTACCGATGTGGGGCTTTCGATGTGGCGGGATTAGGGGGCTTCGGGGTTGTAGCGCGTTTCCAGTTCAATGCACAAATACACGAGCTGGCAAAAAGGCAGCTGTGGAGCCAGAGGGGGGAGGGAAACAACGACAACAAAAACAATGATGATGACGACGATGTTGGCAACGTCTTCAGTTGCTCACACAGATACTCACTTATGCATTCACACATGCACTGGAGAAAATATATGAAAATGAAATTAAAAAATGGTACGAAAATCCGTAATTTAATATAAGTTTAAAGGCCTAAAACGATCCCTATGTTAAATATTAGGGGAATCCCTAGTTTTTAAAGATATGCATAGTAAATCGTTTATTATGAGTTCCAAAATAAAGTTCCTCTGACCCTAAGTTATCCTGACATTGACAAACAACGGAAGTATAGAAGTAAGACATAGAATAATGCACATTTATTAATATTACTTAATTAAATAATATAAACAGTATATTTATTGCATTTTTTCAGTGCTCTGTTGATGCATATCTGAAAGCATATTAAGAGTCTACAACAGCAACTCGTAAGTGTGTAAAATGATCAGCAAGTTGCCAGTTGCAAAATGCAACACGAGACCCAAAGGGGCGACGGTGGGTTGGTATTGGGGTTGGGGGCTTGGGCATGGGCATGGGCATGGGTTTGGGTTTTGGGTAGAATGGGGAGGGGTGGGGCAGTCAGTTTGTTGTGTGGTTAGGACAAAGCGCCGGCAACAGCTTAAGCATATTAGAGGGACAGAGAGAGAAGGGGTAGGGCAACGTGCCAGGCAACATGCACACAAGTATTAAACATTTACAATGCGAGCGAACAATGGCAAACAGCAGAGCCAACAACCGAGGGGAGGTGGTAGTGCAGGCAGGGGCACAGGGATATATATATCTACATACATAGTATGTGTGTGCCAAAGGAAGAGCCAACAAGGACCAAGGCGCGGCTCACATAAAACCGATTGCGGTGAACTATGGCACGGAAAAGCCGTTCCTCCGCCTGCTCCTCCCGTTCTCTCTCTTTCTCTCCCCACATAAACCCATTCTTTTGGGGGCTAAATGGAAAATAGTTCACAGAATAAATATGAGGCACGAAAATGAATAAACTAAAAGTTTATACAGGGTAGTTTCACCTAAATTTTGATTAAATGTTTAAGGGTTTTCAGGGTATAAATAGTTGATTGGGTAATATATTTTAAGGGATATAAAAACTGTTTTTTTCTAAATTGAAACGCACGTTTGATAAAATGAATTAATAAGTAAACTGTCCACACAACGCCAGAACGAACGCCATTTATTTACAAATGTTTGATAATATAAATTAGGAATTCTGTAAGTCTTAAAACAATACTTTTAGACTCGCATAGTTATCTATGAATTAAAGGCATCAATAAGAAAGAAAGGAGAATGTATTACGACATTTTATCTATCAAATATTTTTCACCTACCTAAACAACTACATATGTAAAGTATCATTGCCTAGATCCCTTGCCTTAATTTTCCTTTAGTTCTGAATAGTTTACAATGCTAAGCGGTCACAAATTTGAAATGCCAAAGAAAATCAAAGAAAATATCGCCGCACACAAATTGCTTTTCCAATTTCATATTGTTAAAAGTTCACGTAGCGTGCCAAATCTGTGGCCACTTTCCATGAAATTTCGTTATAAATGGAAAGCAATTCCTAACCTAGGGTTAGTCCCCTCCTCCACGCACCAAGTAGTGGTCATATCACGTCCATTCACAGCTGACACATCAGACTTGGGGGAGTGAGATATAAGTAGAGAAGTGGAGAGAGAGCAGAGGCACCCACTCATGCATTCAATTCGAAATGCCTGAGGGCAATAATAAAACAATTCCGCACACACCACTCGCCGCCGCCCCTTCTTGGAGACCCATTGTGTGCGGAATTGGTAACTGTTGGCTGGGATAACCATTTTGGTCTGTGCCAGAAAAGAAATCTATTGTCTGCCAAAAAGTTAACGCACTTTATTGCTATTGTTCAGTGGCGGCAGGGAAGCCGAGCCGGCAAGGGGGGACTGAGGTGGTTTACTCCATGCTCCACTCGAGTTCTACTCCAGTCATTTGTCAAGTGAGCTCTCGTTCAGCCCCGCTTCCCCATCTCTGCGCTGTCCCCCTTCTTTTAGCCAACTTTGCGGCCAAACAGAGCAAGGCACATAAAAAAAACCGATGAGTTAAGCCAACGTGGGCAAGGCGAAACTTTTATACTCTTGGAAGTTGTAACAAAGCTTATAAATCCTGAGGTATAAATAATATTTTACTATAAGTAAAAGCTATGGAAAATTACTAAATTATAATACACTAAATTTCCTTGAAAAACATACTATCCTGCCATTTTTATCTATTAGAAATAATCACCCAATCGATCTGAATTTTGTATATATTTAGTATTACTATAAGTACTAGCATTGTAGAAAGTTTGAAGGTTATAGCTTATAAATTAAGCCAGTAAATAAGGTTAATACAAACTGCTGACCAAAATTTAAGATACCCTCCTCTGCTAGGGCATAAAGCCAAAACGAAACCAGAAAAAAGAGAGGCAGCAAGAGGAGCTAACGAAGGAGAAGAAGCCAAAGACGAGGCAGGGAGAAAAAATGTTGGCAATACAATATTTTGCCATTATGTCGAACAATAACAAGTCGACATAAGTAGATGGCGGCCGGGGCAGCAGGGAAAAGGAGGCAGAGATACGAGACGAGAAGCGGAGAAAAAGCAGCAGAAGACGTAGAAGAAGAAGCGGACAGAAGAGGCAAGGCGAATAGCTGCCAATTTCAGGCTTAAGTGTTCTTTTCTGCCGCCCCGTTCCCCGGATTCCCCGGATTCCCCAACTCCGGCCATCAGATAATGGGCTACAAGACATTGAGCCAAAGAGCAACGACGCATATGAAATTTAATACCACTTCACCTTTATTTTTTCCCTCTTCTTGGCTGCTTTTCTCCCTTCTTTTCCCAGGCATCCGGCGCTCCTTCAACCTTCCCCCAACTTTATTCCACTCATTTCTGGCTCCTTTGCTGCCTCCTTGACCAGAGATTTGAGCGCTTTATTAAGCGTATTTAAAAGAAATATAAACATTTTTTATTATTCAGTCAAAATGCTGTAATTGTATTCAAAGGAATTTCTTTATAACAGGAATATAAAGGTATTCCAGCAATACTTTTTATACAAAAAGAGAACGATAGAAGCAAGTGGGAATTATAAAGCCTTCCAAGGTGAGAAACAACCCCGTAGAATTCCTTTTTAACATGTAAACATTTTCCAACGAAAATGCCAAACATTTAGCAAATATTTCTCAATGGTTCGACTGTAGCATAAAAGCATAAATAGTTTAGTGTCGGAAAAGCAGGCGGTGGCTGGGGAAATGCGGTCACTTCGCGGGAAAAGCCCGGAACACAGCGGGAGCAAAAAATAATGAATTAACAAACACAATTCGCATTTTATGCTCACGAAAATGAGGCAAGAATTAATAAAATAAGCGGGCAACTGAAAACACACAAGCCAGTGCCAGCGAAAACAATTCGCATGAGCAAGCACAAACAATTTGAAAGAAAGGGGGCTAGGGGGGGTCTTAGATAGAACCTCAGTTGGGGTTAGGGGGGGAATTGTTGGATTGAAAAAGAAACTCGACAAGAAAAAAGGCTGGAAAAAACATCAGCAAGAACAAAAGAACTTTTTTATTTCTGCACAGAACCCCGAAGAACGTGGCATGAAATACAAAACAAACAAAAGCAGAGAAACAGAAAAAAGCTAAAGACGAAAAGCAGCGAGGGGCAGGAGGGGCAGGAGGGGCAGGAGGGGAAAACATTAATATTAAACAAAAAGTGGATGCAACACAGCGAGCGGACGACTGGCAAATGGGAAGCGAAATATAAACGACAAAGTTTCCACTGCGTCCCGATTTTTCTCCCCGTCGCGGAGAAGTTGCTCCTTGCCGCGTTGCAAGTTTTATGGGGATCTGCTGAGCATATAGCCCTTGCCTTGTCATGTCTCCTCCAAGCACTCCACTGCCCAGAACCAGAACCAAAACCAGAACCAGAAACGAAACGAAACGAAACTCAACTCCAGTGGCGGGACTTGGCTGGAAACTTTGGCCAACAAAGCAAAGCCTGGCACAGAACGCGAAAAGAGTGTGAAGAAAAACATTTGTAAGACTCTGGGCCCAAAGTTTATAACATTTTAAATACGTATTTATGGTTTTATATCCCTTCTTGTTTAGTTTGAAGAACACAAGAGATTAGTAAGTGGTTTAGTGCAAATCAATTAGGCGGTTCTTTTATTTATATGGCCATTGCTTCCATTCCATTCCATTTAATAATTAAGCTTTTGTTTTAACTTGTTTATTTTTCATTTTATAATTGGATAGAAATTAAAATACAACAAAGAATGGCATTATTGCCACCTTAGTTTGTTTTATAATGTCATCACAAGACTTGAACAAGTTTATATCTTCTTTCAATCCGATTTATTCTTATGCAAATGGACCTGCGCTGAGCATTTTGGATTAATTAGGCATCATAAAAAGCGGAAACATTTTCAATGCCATTAAAAGTGCATTAAGAGCTAAACAAAAACTGTGAACAAACTGGAATCGAATAATTGGCGTTTGCATGGTGATTAATTGCCGGCACATTCTCTCTCTCTCTCCACTTGACCAAAAACCCGGGCCAACAAATTGTAATCCGATATGCGACAGAGAAAGAAATCGGATCGGATGGGGATCGTCTCGTATCGGATCGAAACGAGGCGAATGAATCCAAGACAAGTTGCCCCTCTATATTGTTAACTGGTTTTCTTTTTGGCTTTGTTCGCGTTTGCGCGGCGAAAACTTCGACGAGGCATTTGAAAAATGTGCAATTGAAACTAATTCGGTTAGGTGTTGGGGCGCGCGGGGAGATTGGAAGGCGGAACAGGGGAAGTGCAACTCCGACTGCAAGCATAAATTCGTGGCATGCTGTGAAACAAGTTGCAAGTTTAGCTAGTTGAGAGCTGCACGCACGCAGCATGCAACAAATTTCTCAGCGTTTTTATGGAGCTGCCGGGTGGCGGTGAGCAAACAGTTGCAACAGCAAGCCACGAAAAAAAAAAAAAAAATTAACACCGCCGGAGTCAGCTGGCACACAAGTGGTCGTTTTCATTAAATTTAATCTCGTTTGCTTAAATTATACACTGAGAAATCGCTGGGGTAGCAGCAATAGGTGCCAAGTACCAATAAAGTCTCAGGGATAGAAGTATAAACATTTTTAAATTTAGAATCGTTATTTTTAGGGCTAAGAAGAAACCTGATTACCGATTTAAACTTAAATCATTACAGACTCCAAGGCATCTTTAATCCAAGTGTAACTTTTTCGATAGCAGCTGCAAGCTCCCATTTGTGGCAGCAATTTGCCGTTTCTCGTAAGTGGCAGCCTGTAAATTTATTAGTGCGAAATGAGATAGACACAGAATATGTGTTTAATTTGCTTTCACAGAATAATAAATATTTACTGTCAGTATGCAAGGGGGTTTGCAAAAATGTTGATGGCCATAAACGAGTTTAATGAGAAAATATTTGTTCAACTTATTTGCAAGTCCGTTGTGTTTTGTACATTTTTTTTTTTTTTGCTGCACTGAGCTTTGTAAACAGCAAATAAAATACACAAAAAAAATATAACTAAAAGCCGCTGCAATTGGCAAACAAAAAAACAAAATGAGGGAAAAAAAAAACAAACAAACAAAAAATATAGGGGAGAGGGAGGAGGTGGAAGAGGTGTCCATTTTCGCAGCCTTTTTGGCATTGTTCGTTATTCGTTTTCTCGACTCGTTTTGGCTTGGCTTTTGCCTCAAGTGTTTCTTCTCACTTTGCAAAATGTAAACGAAAAAGAAAAATGTTGCAGCTAATTTGCTTTTTCAGTAAGCAGAGAGAAGGGGCAAGCGGAGGCGATGCCGGGGCTACACAAAGCGCAACAAGCAACAAGCAAAAAACAAAAAGCAAAAAGCCATTTCGCAATTTTCAATTGTGCACGTCAAAGTGTTAAAACGGCACGCGATTTATTGCACAAACACACACAGCCACACTGGGGCACCCAAGGCAGGGGTGTGCAGTGAAAAATCAAGTATCAACTAATCATTTAATATTAATAAAAAATCTTTCCAATTTATGAGAAACGAATTTTCTATAATTTTCTATGAATTTGTATCTCTTTCTGATATTTTGCATCGTTAAGAAACAGAGGTGCCCAAAGTCCTGACTCGCGGGATAGCTAATTTCCTCTGCCGACACTCAAAGAGTTTTCACCAAAACCTTAGGATTTTTTTCACATAATTAGCTCTTTCTTTCTTTTTTCTTTTTTACATAAAAATGTTTAAAAAATGTTGTATAAATTCTTATTTGTTTTGTTATCTAATTTCTTCATCTATTCTATTTTCCACAAATTTATTTCAGTGCACTCTGGGGGCTAGGTGGCAGTAGTCGAGCTTAGATGCGCTTAATTAGACTTTTGACTAAAACCAAGTCAAAGAGTTTCGTTTTCTTTTGGCTTTCGGCTTTTGGGCTTTGCTTTTTTTGCTTTTATTGATTTACGGGCGGCAATCAAGTGTGAAATTGACATGGCATGCCCCGACGAAGCCACCCTTCGGCGTGTAAATATTTGTTAAAATATGCAGAGCTGCCTGTGGCTTGTGTCTGCATTTCGTTTGCTTGTTCTCCTTCTTTCTGTCTTTCTTTCTTTTTTTATTTATAAGCTTTTTCCATGATTTATGCCAGCCTCATTAATCTGGGTTGGCGAGGGGGAAAGGAGGGTGCGCGCTGCGCCGCGCTGTTTATCTTGCGATCGTTTCTTTTAGCGCTTTTAGCGCGAAGCACAAAACTGGAAGTTGGAAAAATGAAATCAAATTGCCGTTCATTAATAAGCTGCAGCAGAGTGCCAAGTGCCAAGTGTGTGTATCCAACGGATACCGCCGCCTGTCAATAGAGCAAGTCTATGGAATTCAGCCAGTTTTCCTGCCCTCCCCTCACATCGTTGGACTTAATCAGTTAGAAGCGAGTTTATGCCAATTGAAATGCAACTAATTTGTTACGAGTATTAAGCCGCCCCTTTACCCCCAGTACGTAATTGTTGTTGCATGCCTGGCCGCTTGTCCGCACATAAATTATGATAATTATTTAATGCAACCACAAAACGACAGCAAAAATAACAAAAAATAAAACGGAAAATATCGAAAACAGAAATCGTCTGCAGGCTGCCATATTAAGCAATTTATATGTTATCGGTGGAAGGAGGCGGGGCAGGGATACACACACACAATTATCACGCAAATGTCCATAATAATCATATGGATAATGACTATTATATACATCAATCCATCTATATGTGTATACACGATAATCATGCCGCATACAAAAGCCAATTTACGTAAATTACACGACAAAAAAATCGCAGAAAATTAAACAATTTACAAAAGACAAGCCCCCGCCATTAATAAACATGAAATATTGCTGCCGCAAAACTTTTGTAATGAACAAAAAATAAATACGACGATAAAAATTAAATTATATATGTTTGTACGTAGGAAAAACAAAATAAACGTGGGTACAACCACATAAATAATAATTAAAACCAAATAAACACACAGACAACAAAATTAAATATGGCATAATCTTTTTATGACCATAAAGCTGAGGCAGGCAGATAAAGCTGTATTGTTAGCCTCAATATGAGGATTAAATCCAAAAAATATTTATTAATATTAAAAAATTAGTTGCTAGCAATTATATATTTAAATCTAATTTACATTCATTACCCTGCAAGAAAAATAGTCATATTATTTTGCAATATTTCACAGCTTTCAAGTCCTCTCGTAAAGCCCTTTGAAATCCCGCCTAACTATCCACATAACGTACCTCTCAATTCGGTACCAAAAGCACCGCATTTCTATACAATTTCCCTCCCTTTGTGCGGAAGAGCATTATACAAGTCGAGAGCACTCTCCCCTAAGCATTCATCCGTCCACCATCTCAACTATAAAGTTGCCTTCTCCTTTGGCTTGATTATTTACATTTCGCCCCCCAACCAGCCGGCGGGGGAAAAGATGAGTGGAGGTGCACACAAAATACAAGAAAGAAAAAAACCAAATAAATCAAGAAACCTCGCTGCGAGTTTCATTTGCGTGGCGGGGAAGCTGAAGCCGCCAAATAAAGAATCATAAAAGATATCAAAATAAATATGGGAGCAGGAAGGAGCTGGGGAAGCAGTTAAAGCTTCAGTAGCATTGGGCCCAGCAGGCGCTCTCATTGTTGTTGGTGGTTGCAAATGCTTAGCTGGTATTTAGAAAAAAGAAAAAGCAAAAAAAAACTGAAAAAAAAGAGCCGAAGCCGACGCCAGTCAAACAAATAAACTCGCCAAAACGAGCCAGCTCTTTGCTTTTGCCTTTGCTTGATGGACTGCGAGCCGCCTCGAAGACCTTCCCCCTGCCGCATGCTCCACCAACCGCCCCGCGAGTCAACAAAATAAATAAATAAATCTGCAATAACAAAAGCAACGAGACACGAGAGGAAAGCAAGCAAAACAAAAATCAGTCGCCAGGCAAATAAACACAGTGAGTTTTATGAGACACACGAAAACATCTGAAAACCTTTGCATTACCAATAGATATATTTTTTTGGTTTTGCCTAATGCCTTGCGGCACTGAATTGCACGGATTATTAGTTGCGGCTATTACTCGGAGATTCCACCGAGACTAAATAAGATGCTTCAGTTTCGTGGGCGCCTCTGCCTTGGAAATACGCTTGGCTTTCCACAGAGACTAAATTTAGTTGACGCCATTCGCTTTTTTGCTATTTTTGGCCACGAAATTGGCGGCGCGTGTAGCAGAAAAAAACATTTAACAACATATCAACTCAGATAAGACATAAACAACTCGAAAATCTACACGGGTTTTTTTTTTCATCGCGGTTGTTATGGAAACTTTGGCTCGTTTATCACTTTTCGAGACAATTTTGAATGTGCGCTCAATTAGCAGGTTAACAGAGAGAGCTACTAGAGGTAGTATTGCAAACAATACTTCTAAGGGGGTTTTTTGATTTCCATTAATTTAGTTAAAACGATGACTTGTTTTCTGTGTAAATGACCTGGCAAATAAACTTTTAAAAAAGTGAAAAACAATGAATAATTTCATGCTGTGATGTCAGCGAGGAAAAAAAGACATCCATTTCATAATTATAAATTATTTGCATGGACATTTGAAGCCCCACTGGAATTGTTTTTTACTCATTTTACTCGTTTATTTTGTTGTTGCTGTTTTTTGTTTCACTGCCTGTGGCGACTGCTTATCAGAAATTGTTTGCATTTCACTTTATTTATTCTGTGCCATAAAAAATAAATATTAATTGCGATTATCGCAATGTGATATTGCTATATTTACACGTTATAATTAATTGTTCTTATTTATTGAATTTGTACACACAACAATAATGAATTGTCAGCTGCCTTCCCAATAACTCGCCTCCTGTTCCGCAGCAGTTTAAATTGAGTTATTTGCACAGAGAAAAATAAAGGCAAATATGTGCATAAAATTAAACTCGTTTAAGCGACATTAAATGTGGGTTTTTATTGAGCTTTCATTTTGTTTCTGATTTTGTCTCAACAATTTTTCTTTCTTCTCTTTTTTGGAGTCCACTCATCCGCAACAAAATATGCAAATTGATATTGTGTGTGCCTGTGTGTGTGCCTGTGTGTGTGCTTGTGTGTGTGCTTGAGTGTGTATATAATATAATTTATCGGCATGTTTGAGCCGCCCTGTGGCTGGCAGCATAAATTAATTATCAAAAGCATTCATTTACATGGCTGACTGCGCGATCCGACACCCGCTGTCAGGCGGCACCTCGGCTCATAGATACTGTATCTGTATCTCACGGATACACACAGGCTCAGAGTCAATTTGAAAACATCATCACAATCAATTTGCTTCGTTTCTCGTGATGGGAATTAAGTTTTTGTATATTTGTATCTCTCAGTTTTGCCTCCGCCACACAGTGGGCACTCATGTACGAATAATGCTTACTTTCCTTTTGATTTCTTAAAGCAAGAAATATCTTTTATTTGCTTACAAATAGAGATTATGAAATATTTCTTGGGAATTAGATGAAAAATGTTTCTTAAACGATTTCTTTCACTCAAGCAAAGTTAATCATCATTAGTTTACTATATTTAGTATATACTGTAATGCCGTTGTTTTTGTAGTTGGCCCACATTATCTAGTGAACGTTGAACGCTTTCGTGCCCCTGTTGTAGTTGTTTCTCCCTGTATTTTTGTTGTTTTTGCCTTCCTACATGTGTTTAGCGTGTTCAGAAATTTGCTTTTTTAATGACGCTCTTGTTGATTGCCGGCTATTTGTTATTACCCCCTCCCAACGACCCCGCCGTCGTCGTTTGCCCTTGTTTTTGGGTTGCAGAAACAGTTTCTAGTTTATTTGAAATTTTTATATATTTGGCTTAGTAATTTCAATGCAATTTATTAATGGTTTGAGATTCGCTTATTTATGGTTCGTTTCATTTGATTTAGTGGTGCTAACACTTTTCGCCATTGTCGCAGATGACAGCAAATGAATTTTAATGAACACACATACACAAATTTATTATTTATTCGAATCGTTGAATTTTTTCCGCTTTTTAATTTAAAGGTTTTAATTCTTTTAAGTTTATTTGGCGTTTCAGTCATTTTCTTTATCTAATCTTAAGTGAGTTCTTGATTTGAGCAAGCTCGGCAATTTATTATGATTATTTTAGTTTAAGTATAATTGTCTAAAAACAAATATATTCAGCATTATTATGCATTTCGCATTTAGTTTTTATACCCGGTACCCATAGGGTACAAGGTTTTCACAAGGCGTGATTTTTGGCTTGAAGTAAATAAATAGACTTAATAAGTAGGCAATCGTGGACGTGTTTTGAAAATTTGAGTAAAATCGGATGATAAACATAGAAGTTATTAAACAATAAAGTTTCTGTGCATACTTCTTCTTTGAAGAGAGAGAGAGAGAGAGCGCACGTGCGTGTTGCTCAACATGTTCCTAGCAACATTTGTCTTCGTTGGGTGTTGCTCAACATGTTTCTAGCAATATTTGTCTTCATTTGTCAAAATTTTCCTTTTTCCATGTTCATGTGCTGATTAATTTCACCCATAATGCTTTGGGTACCGGGTATTTCACAGTCGGTCACACTCGACTTTAGCTTTCCCACTTGTTTAGAACTTGTGTAGGGATTTCGGGTAACGAAACTCTAAGCAAATAAATATTTCAGTATTGTTGAATGATTTATTATAATTTGTTTTAATTGCTTTAGTTGTGTAAACGTTTTTTGTTATTTATTTAACGTGATTTTGTAATAGGGTTTAGATAGTTTAGATAGACAATAGGGTTAAGGATGGTGCTCTGACCATTTCCTATGATTTATTTTGACTTCAAATGCATAAAATGTAGATACAATGGCTAAACAATTTAAAGGAGTTTTGGGATTCTTCGATAATATAAAATAGTAAATGCATTATGACATTTTCTTGTACCAATCAAGCTGCTTATACCTTAAGTTACTTTAAGTTTTCATTTAAAAATAGGCCAAAGTTCACGAAATCAAATGCTTCGAACTAATTTTTTACAGGGTATTTGCATGACAGTTGCTTGTCAATCTTTAGAAAATGAAATATAATCCATTTTCACTTGGCCGGAATGGAAATGGAATTGAAATTGCAAACTTCGAGCTCGCTGCTAATTCGCATGGGCGGACAGATAGGCAGTTAGACAGGCAAGGCAGACTAGCGGGGGCGGTATCGAAGCAAACGAACGAAGGAACGAGCAAACCCAACCGGCTAACAAACGAACGTTTGTCACTGTCGGGCGTTTTATGAAAATTGAACAAATCAATTAAGTCTAATCGTGCCATACCCGTACCCGTACCCGTACCCGATTCACTGAGCCACTTGGGGTGGGGCAACAGTAGTCGAGAGTCGGGGGTTTTGGCATTTGTTTGCCCCCTGACAAATGGACAAATAAATGTCTGCACACGGCTTGTGCTGCCGGCTGGCTGGCTGGCTGGCTAAACCCAGAACGAAAACGCTACGGCGGCGGCACATGCTACAAATTATAAACACTGTAATTATATTCGAATAATATTTTGTCATCCAATTGACACATTTGCCGTGCCACCGAATCGGCCGGAGCTACAGATACACAGTAGTGGACGGAGAAAGAAAGACAGAGTCTGTGGAGCGGCGTGCAATTACGCTGGGGGCCGAAAAGGCAGAGAGAACCACCAGCCAAAGTCGGCTAACATGGCTGTTAGCTGCAATTGCTAGTCGCCATCTGCGGCATTTGCGGTTACAGTGGAGCCATGAAGATAAATGGGGGTTTTAGAGACATTTTTAAACCTATTTTAAGTATATTGTCTGACTCTTTTTTAATCAACGAATTTAATTAAAGTTCTACATTTAAAATTTATGTATAGAGATTTTCACACTGAATATTTTACAAATTTGAGACGCTGAAATTTCTTAGTTGAATCCCAACTGTAGCTTACTGGCAACTTTTACCAGCGCACAGTGTGACAAATTATTATGTATGTATGCTGGCATGTTCCCGGGCTTGCTTTCATATATGTACGTATGTATACCTATTGTACAGAGAAGTGTGGAAGTGGGGACAGGGGCACACATAGCATGCAGTTTTACACACAAGCTCAGCTCAGTTCAGTTCGGTTCAGTTTGGCTCGGAACAACTCGCTGCTGGTGCTAATGACCGTAACTAAGTTGGCGTCACGATTGTGTGCGCCACTGGAAGCCTTCTCCCGCTCGCCCCACTCGCTCGCCTCCGGCTGCGGTTTACTTTGTCGCTTGGCCATTTGTGTAAAATATTTTAATGTTATGGCCCGACCAAGAGAGCTTCGCCTAATAGACGCTTAATTGTATCTGCGTGTGCGTATCCGTATCTGTATCTGTATATCTGCAAATGTATCTATGCATTTATGACTAAACAGTTGTTTAAATAAACAATTTTGGCATGTTTACCATGGACTTAAGGCAGCTCGAAATGCGGCTGCAATGTTTACTTAATTAAAGCGAAAAACGACTCGGCCGAACGAAAACGAAACCCCAACGCGGGATATAAACTTGAATTTGAATAAACTTGCGATAAAGCGACGGAGAGTTTGCTTCCGGAATTAGTGAAGAATTCAAATCTGACAAGATAAGCTAAACAATGCAAAAGTAATCAGATTTATGGTCATTAAACAAATGGCATTTTAATTACACTGTATTTGTAGTGGTGGGTCAAGAGGGAAAGGCAGTTAATAGGAGATACTAGTCGCATAATCTATTTATATTAATTGCTTGAAGTTAATTCTTAATTTTTATAGAAAATAAACTGTTCTTAAGCTAAAAATAGTGTTCTATGAAACACAATGATTATGCAAATGTAATTAATAGATAGATTTCCTTGTACTTGAATGTATTATACAAGCTCTAAACCTATACTTTTTTGCAGTGACTATTAAATTGTAATAATTACTTATTTCATAAGAATAAGTCTTCTATTAAAAGCATTTTTAGTATTCTTTTTTTTTACATTTTGTGATGATTTAATTTATTAAACTTTTCCTTATCACGTTTACCTGCCAAAATGCACACACACCCACCACGTTCATGTTCATAATTCGAGTAAATGCAAAACACGCCCAACCTTCCTCGCCTTGCCCCATCCCCCCATCTCCTCTTATCGTTTGGGCTGCTCGTTCCCTGTTTTCTGCTCGCCGCTTGCTATTCGGTTCGCTTGACGCGTCGCCGCAGGCTTCATTAGGCGAGCGTGATTCCGATTCGCATTTCCATTCCGATTTCGATTCCGATTCCCAAGACCCTCTCCCTCCCTCCCCTCCCCTCCCTCGCTGCCCCTTCAATGACCCGCGAATTCCGCTTGTCTTCCCACATTACGCTTGCAAAACGAAATTCCATTCCATTGGTGCCGAACAAAAACCCAAATTAAATCCACTTCAATAAATCTCAAAAAGGTAACGCACACATAAAAAAAAGCAAAATACACACACCAGGCCTGTCAATTTTCTAATCGCTCGAAATAACAACAAAAAAAAAACTCCATTTAATTACAAATCGGCTTAGATTGAAACGCCTTAATTGGCATTAACTCGACAAAAAATGTGTCGGTGTGTATATTTGTATGAATACTTGTATGAAATGCGGCAGCGGTAAGTGGCAAGCGGCAATTAATCAAACTGGAAATCAATTTACTCTCCCACCGTCTCTCTCTATCTCTCAGCTATGAGAGAGCGAGAGCGAGAGAGAAAAGCAGTATTAAAATATGCCTGCCTCAAATCCAGATTCTCATAGAATACAAACTCAGTGAGCTTATTAAATTCAATTTGTTATTTATATTTCTATTTATATAATTTAACAAAGATCTTGATGTATTTAGAGCTCACACTTTTTTCCATTCAAAATATAATCAATTATTCCGAATCAGCATGGATGATAGACACTTTTGGGTGGAAACAATTTGTAATAGATGGAGATAAGCTATCGGATTCGAATTAGTCAGACTTTGGGTAAGAAAGTTTGAGTAAATTTAAAAAGGTTTTGAATAAGACTAATATTTAATTATTTTTAATTGAAAAATATCTTTGAAATAGACTTTTTATACCCTTGCAGAGGGTATTATAATTTTGCCATGATATTTGCAACGCAGTGAAGGAGGCATCTCCGACCCCATACAGTATATATGTATATTCTTGATCAACATCACTAGCCAAGTCAATCTAGCCCTGTCCGTCTGTCTGTCCGTCTGTCTGTCCGTCTGTGTGTCCGTCTGTCTGTCCGTCTGTCGATTTCTACGCGAACTAGTCTCTCAGTTTTTAAGCTATCGGGCTGAAATATTCAGCATAGTCTTATTTCTTTAGCACGCATTATATATGTCGGAACGGCCGAAATCGGACCACTATATCCTATAGCTGCCATAGGAATGATATCGAAATTAATGTACAAAAAATTTTAACTTCTTTGTTTTTCAACTTATATCAATCAATTTCAAGATATAGCCGTTTTGTATGGTTAAAGAAATACGGTTTTAATTTCATTAAGATCAGACAAGTATATCATATAGCTGCCATAGAAGGGATCGGTCGATTTATATGAAAATGTAAAATTCTACATGTAAAATTTAAAATTCTACATGTAAAATGTAAGATTCCATATGTAAGATGTAAAATGTTTACAAATTAAGATATTTTTCCAACTGTAACCAAAATGAATAGATTTTTAATAATCCAATTGCAGACTGCAAGGGTATACAAACTTCGGTTTACCAAGGTTAGCTTTCTTTCTCGTTTTAAATAATTTGCATTGAAAAATTAAGCAAATAATATGCAAATATGAGGGCTAATAAAATTTATTCTTGTTCTACTAAAAAAGCGGATACATGAATTTACTAAAATATGATAACTTAAGCTTTTATGGCATTATGAATTATGTATAAAAAAGGACATTGTCCAATTGTAATATTAATTAGTCCTTACCTTTTTATAAATCCAAAATAGTCGCAATTTCTGCTCTGGATATGCGCGTTCCCGGTTCATAGACAGCATCCAAGATGATGTTTGGGTGGGGGGTGATGGTGGGTGGTGGGTGGCTATGGGCAGGTGATGATTCCTTTGGCTTGCCGGCCTGCTCGCACTCCCCGGCCAATGTGCGAGTGCGAGAGGGAGGGGCGGAGAGCGAGCGAGCGAGAGAGAGAGAGAGAGAAGAGAGAGCGGGCGAGAGGGCGTAATAATCCACAAAAGAAACGCTGACGACTCCTTCTCCTCGGTAAACTCCCAAACTCCCAGCAAGCTCACAAACCCGGTAGGTAAAATGTAAATCCGCAAAATTTTTCCTAGCGGCGCAATCTCAGGAATTATTCTCCATTTATGCGAGAGCGACAGAAAGAGAGATAGTCAAACTTGGCTTTTCCTTTTCCCACTGCTTCTGCTAGATTCTCTGCTTCTGCTTCTTGTTTTTCACTTCTTTGACACTTTTTGCCTTTGCCTTTGCTTTTCTATTTTCCTTTTTTTGCGACAAATGTATGAACTTTTTTATGAGGTTAGTTGTTGTTGTTTTTTATTATATTTCTTTTTATTATTTCTCTACAAATACACGAAAAAACGGCACTTTGAGTAAGGCGAAAGAGAGCGAAAGAGAGAGCGCGCGTCCAAGCTCTGATGCCTTCTCTCGACATGGATGTACGTAGATACGTATTTGGCAGAACAGAAGCTGCTCCACCACGCACAGATATGTACATACATACATATGTATAGAGAGGCGGTGAACAGAGCTTGGGGCATAAAAAATACACGGGGGAGTTGTTGCACGGCAAAGCGACAGAGAGAGAGACTAAACGACCGACGGACTGACGCGACGAGAGGCGGCGCGGCGCGACTTCACCTTGCACACGCGCGGAAATTGGCGAGAGCGACGAAGCGACGACGAGTTCGTCGTTTGTCGGCGTTCTTTTACCGCAATGTTTGTGCGAAACATAAAAAAAGCTTTGCACATACATACACACCAACACAGCGGGAGAGAGAGAGAGAGAGAAAGAGCGGGCGAGAGAGGGAGATGGAGAGTTACACACACACACATACACACTCGACATACACACACACATACACAGTGGCTGTATAGTAATTTTATTCCGGTACTATTCAACTGATGAAGCTTCTGTTGCTGTTGTTGTTATTGCTAGCAACATATTGCCAGTGCCACACTCTCGTTTTGGTTTTTCTTTTTACATCTTCTCTTCTCTCCTTTTCCTTTCTTTTTTTTTACTACTACTTTTTAGTAGTATTTTTTTCGGCTGATGATGATTACGCTGCTCTTTTCTCACACACAGAAACACATACAAACGCACGCACAAGTCAGGCCCAAGTGGGTAATTTGTTTTATGAGTAGCGGCAAATAGCACTTGTGTATGATTGTCGCTGCTTCTGCCATCGCCGCCGTTGTTGTTGTTACTTTTTTGTTGTGAATGACAGACAGCGACGAGTAATAATTTTTAATGCGTTTTTGGCATTTCTACGCTGCTTTGGGTTAATTGCTTAAAACGCGACGAAACACTAACACACACGAGCGTGCTGCAAACCGAGAGCGACCGATGTTTTCGTTGTTGTATGAATTAATTAAAATGCACAATTATAAATACACAGATTAAGGAACGATTTTGCATACTTATTTCCTCTTATTTGAAATCCTTATTTGTTTTTTGTTTGTTTTGTTATTTTGATGTTTTTTTCGGCGACAGCGTTTTATCCGTGCTGTCCGAACGAAGCGAAGGAAAAACGCGTACAAACGTGCATAAATTGAGAGGCGAGAGTTGGCTAGCAACGCGCAGGGTTGCCACATCCTCGGTTGAAATCTTACACATTTGTAACGTCTAAAATGGGGTTTACAAATTTTACTTTTGCTTTAAAATGTTTTGGTTTATTTTTATTATTGGATTTAATTGACTTGTATTAATTTAAGTAAAAATCGTAAGATAGTTAAGAGCCTGTTTCTTTTAATATAACTAGCACCCTGACAACTCTGCGGCATTTTGTACACATACTCCAATAGAATGCCTCGCACACACAGGCATTCCCATGCACATATACAGCGCCGAGTGGTACTCTCTGAGCGGAATTTCTTTAATGGCGGCTTTTCGTTCGCTCAGCCCTGCGCTCTGCGCTCACGCTCTCACTCTCTCTCTCTGACCCGTTCTCTCTGCCGCTGCTGACGCCATATTGCGCAGTTATGTATGTTCATCTCTTTCCAATTTGTTTACAGTGCCGTCGTGTGGTCTCTCACTTGCTACTGTTGTTGTTGTTTGCCTTTTGTTTTTGTTGTTGCAGCGTGCCTTTGCAAATTGTTTTTGGTGGGGTCCGGGTCCTGAGGATTGATTACTGATTGGCATGTCGTTCGACTACAGCCAGTTCCTTTTGTCGTATGTAGTTGTTGCCTTGCCTCGCGTGCTCTTCCTCCTCTTGTTCTGGGCCTTGTCTTTTACCTTCTCGCCGCACGCACACGCAAGCAAACAAACACTCGCACACCTCGCCACCACCTCATCCTGTGGGTCGCTTGTGTTTTTTGTGGTTGTTGTTGTTGTTGTCTGTTTGGGGGGAGTAGCATATAATGACATAATGAGATTTATTAGGCGCAAAATAAAGCCATAATGTTCCATTTGACCTTTGTGTAACTTTGACAGCGGTAATTTTCGCCTTCCTGCGGCTCCAGCTTATTATTTCGATGATGTTTGGCCAGGATATACATAAATACATGCATATACAGAGGCTACACCCACAAGCGTACAAACATACACATACATACGGCAGAAAGGACCCGAAACATGGGCATTTTCAATTCGTCATCAGCATTTTGAAAGTTGCCTTTTGCACTCGTCGAATCAAAAGTCAAACAAAAATCCACTTTGCTTAAGTATCTGGTCTCAGGGGCGTCTTAAATGAGGTATAAGTTAAATTGAATGTAGGAAGGAATATACTCTTGTATGTATAGATTATTTTGTAATTAAAATTAAAGCGGCCTCAAGGTAAACGGTACAAAATTAATATTATTTAATTATTATTATTATTATTTAATCGATTACTAATTAATAAACAAATTTACAATGCACTTGGCGGTTTTCTGACTCCCTGTTAAAAAAGTGTTGCATAATTATAGGCTTAACATGTAAAATAATAATGTTACCATGTCAAATACATGTGAAACATAGTAAATTCAATGTAAAATGTACATTGCAGGGAAATCCCAAAATAAATTGATAAATAATTGCTTATTTAAGTATTTTTATAGCCGATACGAGGGTTATAACTTTTTGACAACCGAAAATGTACGTTAAAGGCTGAATTAGGCTTATTTGACCTTATAGTGATCCCCACCAGGGGAGTCGATTTAGTCTTTCCCTTTTTACAGGAGTTAGATTTATTATACCAAATATTCCTCCTTACTTCCTTGTGCCGAACTACAAATCCAGCCCTGTTCGATATTATTTTCATCCTTTTTTTCTGGCTGTTTCAGCGCCTCTTCAGCGCTCCCCGACTGGCTTTTCTTTTGCCGGGAAAATCTTGTTTGTGCTTTGCAACCAAATATACTGGAGAAACGCAGAAGCCCCTCCGGATGACACCCCTTGATCCTTTTCGCAGGAGTGTTTGCTTGTTGTTTCTCCATTGGCATTCGTGCACGCTCTCTCAATTTTATTGCTGTGATTGTGATTTCTAGTTGGATTTGACTATGCACGCATACACACAAACAGGCACACATCGAAGGCATTTGGGGAATTGATATCCTTGTGCGCTTTTTGCTAAAGTTCAAATATTTTTCATTTTATTGCTGACACACACACACACACTGGCTCAGTGTGGGGAGAGGACACGCATGTCCTGGGCCCAAGGGTGCTCAGGCAAACAACATTTGTCAATGCTGGCAATATTTCACTCCGGAACGGTCCGCTGCCACTGGCTGCCCTCAGTTTACGGCTCAGTGCCGGGCCAAAGGACCAACAGGACCTCAAAGGGCCCCACAAATTCAGCCAGCACAGTTGCAGTCAGAATTAGAAACATGTTTTAGTATAGGGGCTGTCCATATATTACGTAATAACCAGTGTGACCGTTTATGGTATTTTTACAATGTAAAATACGCTCTCGCTGTCCATAAACTCATTATTTTGTTTAAAATTTATCTTCATTAAGTTCGGCACTATGCTACTAATAAAATTAAATAAAATTCCGAACAAAATAGTTCGTTTATGGACAGCGAGAGCGTTTTTTACATTGTAAAAAATACCATAAACGGTCACACTGGTGATTACGTAATATATGGACACTCCCATAAGAAAATAGTTTTAAATAGAGAAAATATTAAACAAAAATTATATTTTAGAAAGCTATTTTTTTTAAGAAACTATTTTTAATCTTGTTAAAATATATTTAAACAAAGATATGACTTCTAAAACGGTGCTACAAAATGTGGGATAGAAAATAAAGAAAAATTTGCAATGAATTAAGTGTCTTCAACATTTTATTGCATACTTTTAAGCAACTTTTGAAGTGATTTCAAAAGTCTAATTTCTAGAGATCTATTTTAATTTATTCGATATTTATGGTGCCTTTTATCAAATGCTTTTCTATTTCTGGAAACAATTTTAATAATTATTTAATATATTTTCTATTTAAAATCGTTTAAAAATCAAATCTCAAATTTAAATTACCATTAATCACCAGCTTTAAGCATAGATATGACGTTCCTTTCAAAATTACTTTACCTTAAGCATTTTCAGTCGCTTAAATATCTAGATATTTTGCTTTAAGAATTTTTAACTATTTCTCGTGGCCAGAACCGTTTAAACTGATATCCAGAAACCCATTTGGAATTCTCACTGCTATTATTTTGACATCAAGCGTGCCCGTACATACAAACATACTTATATACATATATGAGCTGGCTGTCAAACGGAAAATAATCCTCTCAAGAGGCTTTTGTTTGTATTCGTTTTGGGGGCGAAAATGTTGCACATCGATTGAGCCATACACACTGCCCCGCACCGAGGAGCAAATTATGTAATTATGTGCGTTGAAAAGTGTGCAAATAAATAGAATTCGAATGGGAATGCTAATGAAGCCATTATTATTTTATGCGGTATTTAAACAAGCCGCCCCCGGCCCGTCCTGGTCCCCAAGGACACTGCATGAATAATAAACGAGGGACTACGTACCACATAACGTAACAGAAAGGAGCAACTTCAGCCGGCGGATAAATAAATATTAATGCCCAACATATTCGACCAAAAACTCATCCTTGAGCCGGTCATTCGTACTTATTGAAAATGGGGAACCGAAATCCGAGAGCCAAAATGAAAAGCGCTGCGCTCTGTGATTTTGACAGCGCCCATTCCACTTTCGCCACATTTTGTTGCAAAATATGATTTCATTGTGCTCAAATTGAATTAAATTCTTGGAGTGTGACGTCCCCGCCCCGCAGGACCCCAGCTGCCATGACTCTATCTGCATCGCTCCATCTCTGTTTTCGGTCGCTGTCTCATTCTGTCCGGGTATTTTCCTTTTGGTAGCTTTCTGAACGGAAGCGGATATTTTCAACGCGCCATTGTTATTTTTTGAGTGCGGGAAATTGTTCGTCCCACAGCTCGTCCTCGCTCTGCTCCTTCGTCCTGCGCCCTCTGTCGCTCTCCCTGGCCCCGCTTTCCCTCGGGTGAAAGCAAACGAAGCGAGGGACCGTACCAAGCGTCGTCCTTTTTGCTGGCGCTACTTTCTCCCACTCCGTCACTCTCTCTCTCTCTCTTTGCTCGCTTTATCTGCGCTTGCAGGCAGAGAAAAACAGGAAAATTACCTTCAGAGTTTCTGAGTTTCGAGTGTTTTTAAATCACTTGAGAAGTTGCCAGAAAGTATGCTATAGTTTATTAGTATTTTATAATGACTAGACAGATTTTGGTGCAAATTTGTTGGTTAGAGATAAAGAGTCTCAGGAATCTTAAAAAATTAATTTAAAACAATTAAAACCATTATTATTTTAATTTTTTTTATTTAAGTTTAATCGTTTCTAAAAGTGTTTTTTTTTATATTTGTAACAACGAGTTTGTTATAAAATCTTAAGGAAGTCAGAGTTTATATATGGAACTAATTTCTAACCCAAGTTATTCTTTAATTCATCTCATAATGGTGTTTCTAAACACCGATACCTTGGCTTCTTAGCTAATGTGGATCCTTAATATCATAAAAATAGTATAATGCTATTTTTAAAGGTAGATTCCCTGTTCTCTTAGTTAATAATTAGTCAAATTTTATTTTAGGATCACAAGAACTTGGTTTATTTATCTTTGAATATTTGAATAGATTTAAAATCAATTGAAAATGTGCCTAAAAGTAAGCAATGCAATTTTGATAGGTTCCAAATTTAATGTAAATTTTTAATTGTAGGATTTAAGGGCATACTTTTAGGCGCCTTTTATAATTTTTATCGAATTATCCAGTGATTTTTATTGCTTGAAAAATCTTTATACACAAAAGTTAAAGGAAAGGTTTAGAGGAAGTATAATTTTAAATTAACCTGATTACAACTGACTTCTGTGCATTCTTAGATGATTTTATATTAATATTGTACTTTGGCCTACCTTAAAATATATTTTTATGACACCTTGATTTGATTTCTGATTACTATGAAACTTTAAATTTGACATGTGGTGGATTCGCTTTGATTTTTGCAATACAAGTTTTCTTTTTGTGTGGCTTTCTCATCCGCTTCATGCTTATCATTGTGTTGAGCTTCATCGTCCTTTTGGCCAGCCTCCCCCTCGCTTCCCAGCCCCCGCTGCCACGCCTTGTCGACAGCTTTGTTTGTGTTGTAAATATAATTTTACGACTCTGCCTCTGTCAGACTCGACTCCTTCCCCGCGCCCCCGGTCCCATTCAGTGTCAGTCATTTCGTCAGTTGGTCCGTCCTTTGGGTGTGTTTTCCGACCAACCCACTACCCACAGCGCCACCGAGCCCCCCGAGTCACCGCGCCTCCCGCGCTGCCTTTTCCTTTGCCCTTCATCAACTGTCGCTGCTTTTTGTCTGTCGCTTTTTCTCCCCCACTTAACATTTTATTAAGCGAAAATGCTTGTGCCGTAAAATGTGCGCTTACATGTTTGCCCGCCCCTTTTCCCATTTTCCCATTTTCCACCCCTTGGCACCCTCACGCACCCTCGGGCTGCTCCGCCGCAGTCATCGTCGTCATTTTCATTTCCTGTGGTCGTATTTATGCTTTTTATTTGAATTGATTTTATTTCGTTGCCTTTTCCATGTGGCGTGAGCCCGGCTTATCCTTGTGTTTTCCTCCCTCCCTCCCCCGCTGTCCTTTCATCCACGAAATGGTGTGGGTGTCTGAGTGAGTGAGTGAGTGTGTGTGTCGTGTAGTTAATACGTTGATTTCATTTTTATTTTTATGATCCCTTTGCCACTTTAATGTTAATTTTATGACAATGATGTAGATGATGCTCAAAACTTGAGCGAAACTAAAGGAAAGTTTATGTGTCTTGGGGATAGGACATTGGTTGTTAAGGACAACACTTGGTCGGAATATTAAATATACTTATATTTAAATTGATTAACGATTATTTATTTATCTTTAATTTAAAAGAATAATTAGTCTAGGCAAATTTCCATTTAAATATTTAATTTAAAGAGTTCTTGTACTTGAATAAGTAATGTAAATGAGAGATTTCTGTGCACAGAATAATATGTAAAATTTAATTTTGTGTTTGCCTTAATTAAGTAATTTTTTACTTATTAATTCAATAACAAAATGCGAATAAAGTTATGTCTTTCACATTAAAACAAATAATAATAAATATTATACTTATTCTCCTTTTTAACTGTGTTAAGTTTGTTATTTAATCACAGATCTAATCAACAAAGTTATTATTGGTTTTTACTCTGTGCCTATTAGAAGTCCTGATAAATATACAAATTAAATTTCAAAGCTGGGAAGCTGAAGCTTTAAAGCTGCCCAGCATGCCAGCTGGGGCTTCAGTGATATTGCATAGATTATCTGGTGCGGGGGTTTTGCATTCGCTCTGCTGTTCGTTGGGAAAATCCTAGGCCTTTAAATTGTTCTTGTCTTACTCACTTCGAGCAAGAGCTATATATAATAAGTCCATTACCGCAGCCTCAGTCAGTTTCTCGTCTCAATTGTCGCAGCAATGAAGTATCTCTCGTTATTTGTAGCGCTGCTGGCGCTGCTTTGCCTGGCAGACTTTGGAAGTGCTGGTAAGCTCTTCACTAGACACTATCTCCCCAAAACCCTTCGATAATGGATTTATTTATTTCAGGAAGAATACATATTCCCAAAATAACTATTAAGAATGGCGATATTACTGTCCATGGAAATTGCCATGGCTGCACAGCGAGAGCCGGCAAAAACTGGGCGCATTTATCAATCCGTCAGTCGTATACCTCTAAAAGGAAAAGCAAGGGCTAAATTCCGTAATTCATAAGTAAATACATCAGTTGTAGACAATCTTGCCATATATATTTAATCTATTTTGCAAGTAAAATTCCTGTGAATAAGCCAATTAAAGAGATTAAAACTAAAAGGTTGCTGCTAATTAAAAAAAGGTTAGCTGGGTGTGATTTCTAAGAATTAAATCGATTAGAAGTGGAATAATAATATTCGCCTTATAGACAGATTGATTAATAAATTTATGGCTGTAATGGGGTAATGATACTACATTGTTTTATTATTTATTTATTATTATTGCTAAGATTTCTAGCATTTTAAATTTCTCTAAAAAGTAGGCAATAAACCTGGTGCCTGTAAATGTTCATTAACTTTGTATTATTATTAATTAACCAAGTAGGTAAATATGTTTGAAAAACTTAACATAACTAAACCCATTTTTGATAAACGACAATGTGAACCTAGCTTGGTCGTTTCTCGTAACTAACACCATTGGACTCCAGCTTGTGGTCTGAGAATTAGTGGAAATTGTTCTGGGTAAATTTACACATCCGAAACAATAATTTTCTCACCTCATCCTCTCATGCTCCGGTCGTTTGACCAACGCCAGTTGTGACTGGCCTAATTGCCGCTTCGCTTTTCACGGCCAACAACAGGCCGAGGCTTTGGCTCTTGGCTTTGGTCTCGGTCTTGGGGCAACACGTTAATGGCCCGGCGTACGCATAAAATCAACAATTACATGGCACAAAGCAGGCCACAAGCTCTGTGGCAGGCAGACGCACCGACTTCCCAACTTGCCACATCATGACAGGCTTATGGCCAACGGAGCGACGCTAATTTCGATGGGGGGGCAGCAGCAGAAGGAGGAGGCAGGAGCCAGGAGGAGCACTACGGATGGGCGGGATGATGGCACCACTTAATGTTGCCGAGGCCAGGGACAGCTCAGCTACTGATTGACCACACAGAGATGGCAGCGTGATCCGGTCGGGTGGAGTTATTTGGACAGCACTTATTGGAGCTTGGCTCTGAGCTCTCAAAGAAAGAATTTTAAATTAAAATAATATTTAAGTATATTTTGTCAAGCTTTAAAAGTTAAAAACTAGGAAATTTTTCTTGAAATTTGAGCTCCTAAGAGGAAGTTCATAGTTGAAAACAAGGAAAAGATAAATAATCCTGTCTAAATTCAAAGGCTTTAAAAATGTGGAAAAAAAAAAGGTTTATGATTTCAGGAGTATTGAAGGGTTGATTTAAGGTATAGAGAAAAGAAGGAAGATTGAAACAATTAACATCTAATGTCAATTATATAGAGCTTTTTACTGGAAACCTAGCCTGGCCCGTATAGGTACTTTTAATAGCTTTGTCTGTCTATTTTTTACATAACTTACAATTTATGGTTTATAAAAATTACGTTAAGCTAAAATAACAGCCTTATTTTCTTTTACAAGTCCTTAATAACCAACTGAAATCGAGACATATCTCAATTGCCTGCCTAGATCGATTTATACACGGAATATAAAATTGTCTTAAGCAGCTGCTTCAACCGCCGCACCTTATATAGTGTTTTCCAAACACTCCGCTTCAGTGTGTTCTGGCCAAACTATCAAAGTTAACGTCAACTTGAGCCGAAAAGTTTTGGCCGGTTCTGCATTGTTTTATAATCAACTTGCACATAATTTATATGCACGAAAGTTGGCTGGATGCCCGGCTTCGCCCCCGGTTGCCTCGGTTGCCTTGGTCCGATAACAGGCAGCCACAATGAGCAAAGGTTAACCAGGATACACAGAGCCGGGTGAGGCGAAGGCACACATCCAGGCACGCATTGTGTAGGAAAAGTAATCTCAACAAATTATCTTTCTAGCATTCTATTTTCGGGAGAATGGGCCGGAACGGAGCGGGAGAAAGTCAGAGAGAATTTCAACTTTTTCCAGACAGCGAGGAAAAGTTTTTTGGGGGCAGAAAGTTGATGCGATTATGATTTTCAATTTTCAGCAGTCAACGCCGAGAAGCGAGAATGGACATCATAAAATCCTGCTGGCCGTCCTGTGTGAAAATGGGGAAACGGGGAAATGGTAGCCGGACGGGCAAACACAACCACGGCAAAATGTGATAGATGGATAATGTCCTGGCGCGGGGAGCGGCACGAGGCAGAAGGAGCTCCTGCCTGCCTGTGGCGCCCAACAATAAATTGAGTTTTGCGAGTCCAAGTCCAAGTCCAAGACCAACTCCAAGTCCCAGCCGAAAAGCGGCAGCTGTTCCACTCCCAAACAGTGGCAGCAAATCCCCAGCTCAGCTATAACATTTATCGTTGTGCAAACTGCCAGCAGCAGCCGTAGCAGTTGTCCTGGGCGAAGGCGAAAGGCATTCCGACAAGGACAGAGAAAAGTCCACCCATGTGAATACACTAAAGAAAACTTAGTACCATAAATATATATGATTTTGTTAGTATAAGTATACTCTATATAGCGTATAATATTTTGGGGTTGCCCCGGAAACAACTAGATTTCTTAAATCCCTTTAAAATGTGTCTAAAAGTATGCAATAACATTTTTCAGTGAAAATTTGTTTGTTACGATAACATATTTTGTAACATACTTTAATAATGCTTTTTAAGTGATTTTTATTTCTTAAATTAATATTATAAGACGAAACTTATATGATTTTGTTTTATGATCAGGCTACTAGACTTCTAAGGCTATATTTGAATCCGTTCTATTTAAGTCTAAAAGTAAACTGTTAAATATTTTAAACACAGTTTTCCTTTAGTTCCTTAGCTGGATTTCAAATTTAAGTGTTGGATAAAAGTCGTTAGTACCTCTCTCTTTAGGCAAAACTGTTGTGTTTTTTAAATAAAACATTTTAAATAATTAAATAAATAAAGAAATTAATAAATCAATAAATATATAAAAAAAAATAAAATAAAATAATTAGAAATAACATTTAAAAATGAAGTGTAAGTGTTAAAAATCTATTTAAATAAACATTTTAAGACTAAGCTCACTAAATTTTCAGTGCAGCTATTTTTTTTTTTGTGCAAATAAAAGGCAATACTGCACAGTGGGTGACAGAGGGGAAGGATTGGTCAAAGCAAATTGAAATGGTTTCGTAACGTAATGAAACTGGAGTTGCACAGTGGGTGTAAGTGAGTCTTTAATACTTAACTTTAATGATTTCACAGCAGCATCATGAAGAAATCCGGATGTGATGAAGCAAAACGGACTTCAGAGTCGTGATCAACGGGTGAAAATGGGTAAATTTAAGATAAAAACCGAGCTAATACATATGTCTCAACCTGTATTATCTATTGGGTTCGCTCCCAAGACTACACAAAAAGATACTTGAACGAGGAGCCTCTCTCGTAGCAGTGACGGTTCTTGTTCGCTTGTACATTGCAGGCAAAGCATGAAAGAAAGAACGAGAGATAGATAAAGCAACCAGTATGAATCGGGACCATTCTTGAGAGCTTTAATAATGATGGAATGAATTTCTGCTATAAAAATTTGTTGAATAAATAATTACATTTATAACCATTTAGTACAACATATTGTTTAATATATTCTTAGATTATTATTATTAAGTCCAATTCTTATTACAAATCAGTATTAACATCACTTATCACTTATCACTTTTATACAACTTTAAATAACTTTGTAACTTAAACTTCGATTATAGGCTATAGCTACTTCCATTAATTGTTAAAATATCAGTATTTCACGTTTTCAAAACACTCCACTGTGCTGTCTCCCCCATTATATGTGTCTATTCCGGTTTCACAGATCGAAATAAAAAACATTTTGCTCACATATTTGGTTTGATTTATACAAAAATTGTACGCTTTATGTTCTTTTTTTGCCATATGTGTGTCTGTGCTTTCATAATCCCCCTCTCGGTTCCACAAAATCACTTCTCGTGCGCCTCGTTTATTTTTCATTCCTGTTCAAATTATATTGTTGACCAACAACGGCGGGGATGTGTGTGTGGACCCCCAGCCGTCTGATTTTGTTGATTTCGCCCGGTTTTGTTTGACTGACAGCGACACCAGCAACATACCAGCAGGCTCAGTCCCAGTCCCAGATCCCTGCCCAAGTCCCAGGTCCCCAATTCCGACCCCAAGGAACCCATCCGGCCATCAACATTAACGCGCTCCGTTGCCGCTCGGCCCATAATCCTTTCAATTTTGAAATCATTTTTTATTTCAACCTTTTTGTGTGCCGGTTCGTCGTTTCCCTTTTTTTTTGCGACCCCTTTATGAAGTCGGGGCCCCGACCCAGGCCGCAAATATTTATGAAATGAATACGCTCGCATTCCCGGCGCTCCTTTGATTGATGCCCACTGATGTCGTCCGGAGATCCGGAGAAAAGGGTTAGCCGGGCGAAGGGCAAAGGGTTGGATGGCCGTTGGCCGATGGTCGGCCATCCCAAATCACTTTGGAGCTCATCCAATCGACCGGCATCGCCTAACGACAATGACATGTTTATCCAGGCGGCATTCCAAGCCGATCATTTACACCTTTGCATCCCCCCGCATTCGCAATTCCATCAATTACAGCATTTAATCAACTCGTTAAGCCGGCGAGAGAGCTGACCCTACCTCAAAACCAGCCGCCAGCGCCACCTGTCGATAACCAATAGAGGTGCAGGCACTGAGGGAAAATATATATGGTTTGTAAAATAGAGCCAAGGAAATGTAATTATAGGTCATGGTATTTTATGATGAGTTATTATATTATATTTTATAAACAGTGGTTATGCAACTATATCCGCCATTGCCCATGTCGTCATTAGTATCCCATTGGTGATAAGGGATATATTTCGAGGGGAAATGCCCTATATAATATATTGACAAGGCCATCGCTTTTAAAATCGAATCAAAAACATAAAAAAAATATCGAAAAATATCGGATTTAACGATAAAATGTATCGATATATATTGATATTATAAAAAATATCAGAAAATAATTTATTTAACTAATTTTTTCTTACCGTTTGTATTGAAAACATATTTATAAAAGTTTTTGATAAGCTCTTTTTATTTAATTCCAAGAATGATAGCTTAAACTAAGTTTAAAATCTTATTCAATACTGTTTGATGTATCAAATAAAATATCGATATATATCGATATTATAAAAACATCAGAAAATTATTTATCTAACAAATATTTTCTTACCGATTGTTTTGAAATGATATTTATACAAATTTGTTGACAGGCTCTTATTTAACACAGTTTGATGTATTAAATAAAATAACAATTTATCGTTCATATATCGCAATATTAGAACATCGATTTATATATCGACCAACGCGTCAAATATCTATACAGTGTCAACATATCGATATTTCAATTAGCGTTGTTACCACCAATATGAGAAAAACTAGTTGGCAATTTTAGTGGTTCAAGCGACGATTCTTGGGGGTCCTAGTAAGCTTTGGACTTAGTTTCGGTCTAAAGCTGTATTCCAAACGTATTATAGACCATAAGATACCGATAAAGAATTACAGTTTTATTGACGATTTCTCTTATAACTTTAGGAAACATATCATAGCTTACTTCTAAGACATAAGTTCAGAGCTAGAGCAATTCTAGTCTTTATTGGGAATTACAGCGCAATGGAAGCGGTGAATTCTTACTTCAGATTTTTCCCACATATAATTTTGTTTTTAATTTTAAAGAAACATATCATTTTTAGAATCAGATAATAGAGCTTATTTTTAAAACAAAAATTAAAAAATGCAGTAAATAAAAATTCATGCTGTTCCTACGTGTATTTATTTTTAAACATTTTAAAGCTTACCAAATATTCTCTCAGTATCGCTGCACCAGCATACATACATAGTAGCAGTAGAAATTCAGGGCGGCGGCGGAGGCCGTTGGTGAGGTAATTACGAAAATGAAATCAGTTCGACGTAAGCTGCATAATGCAGGCGACCGAGGGCGGAGGAGGGCTTGTAAAATTGAATGTCCAGTTGATCGGCCTGCAGGCGGTGGGCGATGGATGGAGGAGGAGCTCCTGCTGCTGGTGGTGGTCCTGTGAATGTTGTGGTGGGTGGGCTGGCCCAAGGGCGTGGCCGGGCAATTGTTTTCGGGCCCCCCCTCAGTGGTCGTGTTGGCCACATGTCCTGCACATCAAATGCGGCTATATTGGGCTGCCATTTCGGCCTGGAAAGTAGCAGGAAAATTCTGTGTTTGGCAAATTTTGATTGCATATTTGGTGCTCTTGTCAACAGTCCCAAGGGTAGGCAATCCGGAGTGCGTAATTAGGTTGCAATGACAGTTGCAGATACATGCGAGAGAAAAATAACAGGAAGAGAGGGATGAAAATGATTTTCAGTCTACAGAAAATAAATGAAAAGGTCTTTAATTTTACCTTCAGCTATAATAAATAAATGTTAGGTATCGAACAGGACTTTGCTAAAATATTTAGAGAACTCTTTCATCATGTATAAGCATTTTATTAATTATATTTATACTTTTTCACTGTCTACCAAAGCTAAAAATTAAAGATGAACAAATAGAAAAATTAAATAAATAAATAGAATAACGCGAAAATGAAAAAATGCAAAGTCAACGGTGCGTATGCGCAATATGCCGACGGCAGGCGAAAAAAAAGGATTTAATTATAAAATTACGACCCGCTTGGGTACTTCGAAAATTCAATTAATCACTTGATGCCTCCGAAACGAAATTAATCAAGTTTCAGAACAAAAAATCGTACCTATTGAATGCTTTGGTGGACACCAGACAAAAGGTAACGAATCTATAAAGTGTCTGATAATTCCTTCTTTACCTTACTCGAGGTCCTTTGGCCAGACCTTTATCCTCTATCGAAAACTCAATTTCCGATGAGAGAAATCAAAGACTAGCAACACAGATGGGGGTGTGTTTTCTTCCATAAAAAAATCGTTTGCCGCTGGAAATAAAAATCAAATTTAAAGCGAGGAAGGAAAACCTGTCCCGCAACCCAGACTTCGACCCCGCAAAAGCAGGCCAAAGACAACAGCCAAAGGCAAGAAGTGGAAAAAGGGGGCCAGGAAAAAGAGGGACCTGGAAAAGCGGGGTGAAGTCATGGCGGGGTTTCCCCCGCTCTCACACACAACTAAATGTCGCAATTTTACGAGTCAATATAAAGGTGCCTGGGGAGTCATTTACAGGCGCACAGCGGTTTGCCTTCGTTCGGTTTTCCTTGGCAATAAAACATCTCGCTAAAGGACACAGGACACAGGACGCGGGACGCGGAACGCGGAAATGGCTGCCGCAAGGAAAATGAGGAAAACACGTGTAAGGCATGGCTCGGGCAAAGTCAAATATGATGGCAATTTTTATGCCTTTTTGTTGAAATATTTCCACCAATGAGGCATAAAAACAGAAGCCCGGAACGGAACGGAACCTCGCGCTGCCCCAGAATGATTTACGACCCCGGCTTGAGTTTTACGACAAATTTACGAGAACATTGCAATTTGGCTATTATTAATTTACTACAGTGAAGCAACTCGGCACAGGTAAGGGCACAAAGCTGGCCAAAACAGTTGTTCACGTTCTGTTCTGTTGAGTTTATGGAAGGATTTTAATAACCCAAGCGAACCTGGGTTGAGTATTTTTGGAAACTGTTTTTGGGCCAGATCATTTTGTCGGTGGAGTATTTATTTTTAATTATTGTAGGTACTCTTATATACATATTTTTGGTTTTTACTGGTGTTATGACACTACATTGTTGCTTTCATTCAGTGAAGCAATCAAACATGAATGAACTTTTAAGTGCCATATCACCAATACTTACTTGATTGATTTTTTTGATATTTGATATTGGGAAATATATTTGCGATATTTTTTTGTTAAGTAATTTATTTCTATAATATTTTTAGAATTTTTATTTAGATATCTTTTGATTTGTTTATGTATTTAATTATTTATTTTATTAATTATTAGAATCTTTATTGATTTATCTATTTAATTATTTAATTATTTGGCTATTAAAATATTTAATTTTTATAACTATTATCATTATAAGTTATTCCAGTTATATATAAAGTATAGTCGAAGCCCGCACTTACGTAGTAAGACTAATCTAAGAACATTATTCAAGTTATTGAAAGCAACAATGTAGGGTCAATAACCCCATAAAAGCTATAAATGTTTTAATCAGTCTGCCTATAGGGCTTTTATTAATAATCTACTAAAGGGTTTATTATAAAAGATTTCACTGACCTAATCGAACTAATCGATTAATTTCTTAGAAATCGCACCCAGGTAACCTTTTTTTGATTAACAGCCACCTTTTAGTTTTAATCTCTTTAATTGGTTTATTCACAGGAATTGTACTTATAAAATAAATTAAACATTGTATATATGGCAAGATTGTCTACAACTAATGTATTTACTTATGAACTGCAAAGGTTACCAACTACTTTTCCATTTATAAGAGTAGGACTGATGATATGATAAATGCGCCGAATTTTCGCTGGCTCGGGCTGTGCAGCCATGGCAGTCTCCATGGACAGTAATATCGCCATTCTGAACGGTTATCTTAGGAATATGTAGTCCTGAAATAAAACACTCTATTATTGAAGGATTCTAGAGAGATAAAGGGAATTTCAGAGCTTACCAGCACTTCCAAAGTCTGCCAGGCAAAGCAGCGCCAGCAGCGTGACAAATAGCGAGTGATACTTCATTGCTGCGACAATTAAAACGAGAAACTGACTGAGGCTGCCGTAATAGACTTATTATATATAGCTTTTGCTGGGGCTGAGTAAGGCAAGAACATGAGAAAATACCCTCGAATATGTTAAGAACCTTAGGATTTTCCCAACGATCAGCAGAGCGAATGCAAAGCCCCGCACCAGATAACCTATGCAATATCACTGAAGCCCCAGAAGGCATGCTGGGCAGCTTTAAAGCTTCTGCTTCCCAGCTTTGGGATTTAATTTATATATTTAGCAGCACTTCTGGTAGGCACTGCGTAAAAACCAATAATGACGTAAAGGTGCGGCTTTTGTTATTTAGTACTGTGATTTAATAACACACTTATCACAGGTGATTTGTAGGGGGAATATCTATGATTTGTTTTTATGTTAAAGATATTTAATAGATTTATTAAAGTTTGCTAGAGTAAATTTGAGGTTTAAAAACTAACAATGATAATGACAATTATTATAATGATAATTCATGATAATTAATAATGATTAGTGATACAATTTTTTTTAATTTTAAAAGTAGGCCTGCTTTGCATACTTTAATGCAACATATTTTTATTTAAACAGTAGGCACTGGGTATATCATAGTCGGGGCTATTTAAAATTTTTTTTATTTTTGTATTTGTTTTGGCAATTGCAAAATTTGTCATTTCTTTACTGGTGAATAACCTTGTTAAAATTGAAGTATAAACACAAACAAATCAAACTGGATTTATGGACCTTCTTTGGTTATTGTGACATTTTTGTCCCCACGTGCCAGATATTTATTAGGCATTTTTATACCCGGTACCCATAGGGTACAAGGGTATTATAAGTTAGTGCCAATCGAGAATTTATGTAACAGGCAGAAGGAGGCATCTCCGACCCCATAAAGTATATATATTCTTGATCAGCATCACCAGCCGAGTCGATTTAGCCATGTCCGTCTGTCCGTCTGTCCGTCCGTCCGTCTGTCCGTCCGTCCGTCTGTCCGTCCGTGTGAAACAACAGATCTCAGAGACTATAAGAGCTAGAGTTACCAAATTTGGTGACAACATTGGAATCTATTGCACGCAGATCAAGTTTGTTTTAAAATTTGGCCACGCCCACTTCCGCCCCCGTAAATAATAAAAAACGGTATATTTGCTATAGGCGTGATTTTCGACTTAAAGTAAATAGATGGACTTAATAAGTAGGCAATCGGGGACGTGTTCTGAAAATTTGAGTTAAATCGGATGATAAACATAAGTTATTAAACAATAAAGTTTCTGAGAAAGAGAGGGAGAGAGCGCACTGCTTAGGAATAATTTCGCGTGTCTGAGCACTTAGCTTTTGGGTGGCAGTAGCGAAAAAAAAGGTTGCGTGCTTTCGAGCGCAGTATTAATTCGTAATGCAGCTGCGAACAGCTGCAGAATTAGTCTTTTTTGAACTTTGCTCAACATGGTTTTAGTAACATTTGACTTTCTTTGTCAACTTTTTGTTTTTTCATGTCCGTGTGATTTTTAATTTCACGGCCAATACTTTGGGTACCGGGTATCTCACAGTCGGTCACTCGACTGTAGCTTTCTCACTTGTTTTTCCATGTTCCTATGCTGTTTAATTTCACCCACAATACTTTGGGTACCGGGTATTTCACAGTCGGTCACTCGACTGTAGCTTTCTCACTTGTTATATCCGGTACTGATACTGGGAACTGGAATGGGTTCCAAATTAGTAAATAAAACGCAGATAAACTGTATATTATGCCCTGTTTTAATTCTGCAGATCACAAATACCAAAGTCACTAACAAATAAATATATGGCTACCAAAAATTTAATATTTAATATTTAATAAATAATAATCTTATCAATTTTAGTCACGAAAAAACTAAAGAAAGACACAGATAGAAAATTAAAATTAAAAATAGCACAGAAAATGTTTGACTTGAAAATATTTAAGTTGTTAACGCATGTTTTTACATAGTGTATCTGCTTGACATAATTTTCAGTAATTAATGACTATTATACTATTATGTTTCATCCAGATTTTAAGTAATTAATTTATGTTACAATTATAGAATCAAATAACGTCATTAGCAGATGGAAACCGTAACTCAAAACACTAATCGAAATTCTTTGTAAATAGAAAAAATATATACGGGGATATTTGTTTTTATTCTAAGGGAAAATAATTCAAATTTGAAATGCAAGTAAATAAATCTTTACAATAAATCCCTTGTCCCATAGTGGGGGCTTATACTTTTCCCATGAAATTCTTTTGTTATTTGTATACAAGTATAATATGTTAGATATATCTATTAAAAGGGTTTTAAAATTCGCAAACGCTTTACAATTTAATAATACAAAGGACTAATTTTTACTAATCAAATGCATTTTATTCCCTTTTAGTCTCCGCCCCCGCTGATGCTGCAGCCGACGCAGTCCGTGTTGTGCAGGTAAGTATTGCCCGGAACGCGGCCACTGAAGCCCTCAGGATACTGGCTGCCACCACCTCCTCCTCCTAGGAGGGATGGCTTGCCAGCAGGTCCACCAGCAGGACCGCTCAGGGCTCCTGGATAGGCACCCGGAGAATTAATGTAGACAGTTCCTTGGCCTGGCTTGCCCACGCTATGGAGCTGGCCATCGACTATGACCTTTTCCGCCAAAGGCGGACTGCAGTCCAGGCATCGTCCTCCGATAACCACATTTCCGGCTGGGGAGGATTGGAATAATGAGTGATTGGGGATGGGTGGATGAGGGCCATCGCCTGTCTGCTTACCTGTGACCAGGGACACCAGGACAGCAAAAGCAAAGGCCAAAATAAGATACTTCATTCTCGATCTGGATGCAAGACGAATCTGCTCCAGCCGCACGGGTTCTTAAAGCTTTTAAGCGTTTTCGTTGGCTTTGTTATAGAAACCAGATTGCATGTCGACGCACAGCCGAGTGGCGAGGTGGGGAATCGCCCGGGAAACCAGTTCAGTCTTGGTAGATAATTCTTTGCAAGGGGTTTTCCAGAATCGCAGTTAGCAGATAATTTCAGTTAGCTTGAAATCGAACTGGATCGTACATATAGTAAACGTATATCGTGGTAAACTTTATAATTATAGATAAATTACGAATTTAAAGAATATTTAAATGTATAGAATATTATTTTGAACAAATCAAAAACAGAATCTGTTTTTTAATAACATGTTTTTAAGTATTTATTTACTTTAAGTATTGGACATATTTAAGAAACAGTTGTAAAAGATTTTTTAAGATTCAATATTATAATAATATAAAATATTTACAAATCACTGAAATACATGGAGTCACTGCAGCAATGGCGAGCTTAAGTTTATCAGCATCAGATACTAATGAGGAAGAGGTGGCTCCCAGCTGAAATAGCTGAACATCCATGTTTGTTTTATGACATTGACATGATCTTTGAGTGTTAAAGGCATAGGGTCGAGTTTGTAAAATTTTTAAGTACACCAAAACTTTGCTATACGGCCGCTCTTTAAACGACATTTCGACATTTCTCCATCTAACGCTTCGAGTTACAGCCTAAAATTTTGCGCTTTAAAAGCAACAAAAATTTATATGTTGTCGAAACAGAAGATTTTGTTTAAATAATAATATTTGGTTTCGCTGTGCGGCCAAGTTTGGTTAGGTTCGCATAATGGCCGTAAAGCGAGGTAATATTGGTGATGTATCTATATATAGATAGATATAGTAAAAACTTTGAAATAATAACTAGGTCAGTTTATATTTTATTTTGTTTTTAATTAATTATTTTTCCTCAATTTTTACTCAACCTCAACCTCGAATGTTGCAGCTGACGCAGTCAGCGTTGCGGACCACTGTTCCGGGATAGCCTCGGGAGTCGATAGTAGTAACGCGTCCACCTCCTGACCAGCCACCGCCTCCGCCTCCACCCTCTCCAAGATTAATGACCTGAGTACCGCCCCACTGACGCTTGTGGCGCCTGTTTATGTGCTGACCCCCGTCAGCGGACTGATGCAGGGACCAGCCGCTGTCGTCATCCTCATCCGAGTCCGAGTCCGAACCTCCACGGGCCGGAGTAGCCTTCCTGGGCTTGGCCGTTGTCTTGCCGCCATGACCTCGGGCAGGGGTCGAGGGCTTGTGGGTGGTTGAAGGTTGATTGCAGTTGACGCACTCGCCCTTGATGGTTACTTTGCCGGCTATGGGAGGGAGTATAATAATTATTTAATAATTAGTTAGTAAATATTTAGAATGAATTCCCCACTGACCTTGGACGAAGGCTAACGTGGCCAAGACCAAAAGCGCCAATAGCGTCAGAGACTTCATAATGCGGCTGGCTCTCCAAGTGGCTTGATCGACGTCTGGCTGATCAGACCTTTATTTATACCCGACTCGGAGCGGTTCTATAATCTTTGGCTTTGATCTGTTATCTGTGAATGTAGAATGTATACACTGTAGTATATGTAGTCTCAGCTCAAAGCTGAAATAAGCTTTCAATGATGCATTATTTTGCATTATTTCGAGACAAAGCTGAACTTTTGACTGCTACTCGTAGGGAGGTTAGGATTAGAAGATTATTTTAGAAACTACCATGAGACTGATAGACGTAAAAGTTTCCCAGTTTTCATAGCAAAGAACCGAGGGTAACGACTACGTGATACCTAGGAGTCCTGTAAATATTTAAAATATTTTAGATTCCGCTTTTAAATGGGAAATAATCTTTAAAAGAGCGGGCTTTCTCTCTTTGAAGCGCTCTCAGAGCGGAACTTATAGGCTGTTATTGCTACTTTGCTTGTAAATTGCAGGCAAAGCGTAGAGGAAAAACTTAATGAAAGAAACTTAAGAGAGCGGTCACTCTCTCTTTCTCTCTCTCTCTCTCTCTCTCTCTCTCCATTCGAAGCTCTCTCAGAGCGGAACTTATAAGCTGTTGTGGCTACTTTGCTTGTACATTGCAGGCAAAGCACGGAAGGAAGGGAGAGAGAGAAAGAAATAGGGCACAAACTAAAAAAAAAATATTGAAGTAAATATTATTATATTCAGAGCTTTGTAATATAAAATTCAATATACGCAGACTTCTGCGTAGTAGACTTCTGAGAATTGCTTGATTAAAAATCTTGATAATCATAATACACATGTATCTCATGGATTATATGGACTACCTGTCAAGTTGAAATAGCCAACACGTGTTCACTTTCTAATTAACATCTTTTCAACGGGCTTTAATTAGTCGAAACATTTTTTATACAAAAACACTGAAATGTATGCAAACAATATATGGATTGTTATGGCTTACCACAGCTTGTTGTTTGATTTAATTAGCGTTGGGTTTGTTAGAAATAAAAGTTGTTAGAAATTAAATAAAAGTAAATAAACGCAGCAGCGAAGAATGAAATTACTTGTCAAATTTCCAAACCTTTATCGCTCGAATTTAGCTTTAATATTCGTCTCCACCTGCTATTTGGCACAACAGACCCATTGACTTTAACGTAAACACTAGACTGGAATTTCCAGATTTAAATACGCAAAAAAAAAGTATACTAAAGCGCAGAGAGTGCCAACCTTTCTGTGTTTTCCCAAACCCGACTTATTTGTCGGAGGTTATCAGAAGCCTCCGACTGCCCATTGCACACGACTTACTGCCGATCTAATCCGATCCGATCTCCGCTGACTGCTATATAAGATCAGGTACGGCGGGCCGAGAGCATCAGTTCAAGCCAATCAATTGCGCAAAGCATTTAGCATCCAAGCCGGAAGAAATCCACAAATCCAGAATCAATATGAAGTTCTTCTCCGTCGTCACCGTCTTCGTGCTCGGTCTGCTGGCTCTGGCCAACGGTGAGTTGAGAGGCCTTCTCTCTCTTAATATATTATTTTACTAATTTTTGTAATATTTCTTATTCAGCTGTTCCCCTGTCGCCCGATCCCGGAAATGTGATCATCAACGGCGACTGCAAGTACTGCAATGTGCACGGTGGCAAGTAGGAAAGTTCTCGCCGATCTCGACGATCGTTCCAAGGCCATAGCTTACCTCAAACCCAAGACACATTATTTATGCTACAAACCTGTACTAAAGTGAAACATAGAATTTAGAAACAATGCCAATAATACAAATACTAAACTGAAAAGAAAATCTTAATCCACTGCTTGTCTTTTATTTTAAATATTTTACAATTTCAGCAAAAACTAAAAAAATTTGCAGTGTTTTGGTATCCATGAAAATGCCATAAGTACCTCAAAACTAAAAGAGATTATTTATGCTACACATCTAAGGGATGCTTGTATTACAGGAAAAAAAGTTAAATAAAAGTAAGAGCTTAATTTGTATACTTTTCAATAAATTTTAAATTACTGTGCATTAAGTTTCCTTGCTCTTGATGTTTGCATAATAGAGTCAAAATTCATTATAATTATGATTAAATTTATTATTAAAACTATTAAAGATTGATATATTAATATAACAAATCTATTCTTAGATATTAATATTTTAATCTATTCTTAGTACATCAATGATGAATGAATAATTGTAATTTGCCTGCAATATTTTAGGTATTTGGAATAAATCCCTACAAGAATCTATTCTACTTTTGTTTATAGCTTGTAAGCTTTATAGATTATTCATGTCAGCGCGAATTTGCGTCATTTCCCATAAGTGCATCAGCGACTTTGTTTTTTTGTAAAGAAACGTGTGATAGAAAGGGACATAAACAGTTAGTTTGCTAAACGGAGAAAATTTTTTAGGATAATTTGACTTAAAAAGAGAATAATGTACTCAAACAATGACCATGACCATTTGTTCTTACTTTGATATAAATATAAATACTCATACTGAGTATTTTATTACTTATTTTTGATATAAATATAAATACTCATACTGAGTATTTTATTACTTATTTTTATTATTATCATTACTTTACTCAAACTGACTACAAAATGTAAATTGCATGTTTCTGGAGGGGATCAGGCAGTACCGGCTGTTTGTATAAATATACCGAAATATACTTTTGGTATTCAGTCATAGAAGACTGCAAGGTACAGTGTTCAATCCGAAACATGCAAATAATAAACATTGCTGCAAATCTATGTAAATAAAGCTTTTTTTTATTTAAACAATTATTTAAAGTTTTTTTGAAAAAAACATCCTTATATTTGTATATGTATAAAGCACTTTAAATAGTTAATTATCTGCTTATTAGAAAGAGCTCTCTACTTCGCGTCTCTTCAGCTGGCTTTGCTAAAATATAGGTGTTATCAATCACTAAAAACAAGTTCAGATCGGAAAATCGATTAAGAAAAGCCCTAATGAAAACCCAGTCGGACTTTTTCCCAGGCAATGATCAATTTCAGAATGGAATTCCTAGTGTAATAGGGAATGATCTTCAATTCTGCATGTGCTAAACGGGATATTCAGGTACTTGAAGTACTGCGTCTCCCCCTTAATAAAAGCGGATGAGCACATACCTTACACAAATTCCGAATGTTCCGGAACAACATTTTCATTCGAACAAATATAAAAGCTATTGCTTTGGATTTCAGTAACGAAAAAATGTATATTTAATAAATAGTGGTATGCGGACGTTTCTAGAATATTTGAATACAATTGGATGAAGGACATGGAAGATTTTAGGCAATAAAGTTATACTAACGTTCGAACTATCGCCTTAAAGGGTAAGTCGAGTTGCGAAAAATAAGTCAGAGCCAAATAAAAAATGTATTTCCTCTCTTTTTTGTTTAATACCTTTATTTTTAAAGTCGGTCAGAATAATCTACTCAGAAATTGAACTTTGGAATTTACGCGTTCAAAGCTATTTGGGCTGAGCGCGTTGCATTAAGGGGTGTTGGTCTTTTAATTTTATGCACAAAGCTTTGAGTACCTTGTATTTCACAGTCGAATACACTCGACTGTTACTGCTATTTGCATCGCCCTGCGAGAAGTAATCGTATTTGCTAATTAATTTGTTCTTAATTTGCACGTTTGTTTTGCGTAATTGATTCCACAGAATCGAAGGTGTAAACATAAGCAAGTGTTTTGCCTGCAGAACAAGTCTGAAATACTTGGAAGCACAGGGGGAGAGGCGCCAGGCCAGCTTAAATCAGGTTTTGAATCTCAGAGCCGCACGTGAATAGAATCTCGCTCCGGGACAGATTTCCCTCCGCCTATCAGCCAGCCGTTGTTTACGCTCAATTTCATTGAGACGTCGCACTGCACTCGGGGAATTTCTGGTCGGGGGCCAGCTTCTGGGCGATTCCCAATCTCGGTCAGCCTTTCCCAGGCAGCTTGATAAGACACAGAGCGGTCTAGGTTGAGGCTATGGAGCTACGGCGATAGGGCTATATAAGCGCTGCACTTTTCTGCTTTCGGCATCAGTTGTCAGCTGCCAATTCTCCAGAGTCCACTCGCCGAGCACCTCAAAAACACAAATCAATTCAACATGAAGTTCCTGTCGCTCGCCTTTGTTCTGGGTCTGATCGCCCTCGCCAGCGGTTAGTAAACAAATTCTATTCTAATTATATAAATAAATTAATCAATTTATTAATTTTCTATACCGCAGCCACTCCCCTGAACCCCGGCAATGTCATCATCAACGGCGACTGCCGCGTCTGTAATGTGCGAGCCTAAAAGTCAGAAGGATGGAGCACGAATTCTTTTTAGCTTTCCGTCAATTTAAAAAATTAACACCGCCATAAATTATAATGTCAAATATTTTTAAGTGCACACAAAGATAAAATCAATGAAACTTTAATTAAAAAAACATTCAAAAAGTAATCAAACTATGTTTATTTCAGTGTTTATGGGAAAGACAACTACATTACCCAGGTTTTTCTGAGTTTCTGCAACAATTTATAGGAGCTTAATATTTCAATTTATATAGAGATACTTTGACTTATAGGTATAACTGACTGTACAACTTTATAGATTTTCTATTTTAGTTTCCCCAAAGTACTTAAACCATCAAATAAGAAAATGTTACATAAATGCCTTGCTTGAAACTAAGATTATAAAACTAATACAAGAGTATGGTGCAAGGGATCAGAAAAATGCAGGGTTATTAGCTCGAACCTTAAGAAGTTTTAATTATAATAAAAATTCTAAGAGGTTATGTACCCAACAAAAAATTAAAATACTAATATTTCCTTAATGAATAATATGGATGGTTTCTAAAAGATATACATAAAGTTATTTTTATTGATTTTACAGTAATTGAATAATATGTAAGACACCTATGTATATGTTTTCTTATGTATTTATTTACTGATAAAGTTTATAACGCAGTTTAATTCTCTTATAGCTTTGGGGAAATATATAGGGTCTATTATCAGTTTTGTCAACAGTATATAGGGAAACTGATTTTCGCAATTTATCATGCCATCTACTTATTAATGCTGACTTTGCTGGTTAAGGAACACAGTAGGACTGTAGTAAACGGTGCTAATCACAGTAACAGTACGCTTTAGAACAAAAAAATGTATACCTAATACTTAAAAAAAAATTAAATACAGGACAGAAAAAACCAATAATTGTATACTATATTTTTTTTATACTTAGGAGATTTTTTCAAAGTTTTCCTGCTTACAGTAAAAGTACAGTATAAATCCATAGAAAAATGAGATAATCTATTTATTTTTATATTTCAGTTCGTTTTTTCCAGAGAATACTGTGTTAAAACCTTAATGTTCTTATGTACTATGTACGAATCCCATATAAAAAGCAGGGCAGTCGCTCATTAGCATTCAGAGTTAATCGTGAGTCCCCAGCCAAACCATGAAACCTCTCCACATCGCCGCAGCTGTGATGATGCTGTTTTGTTTGCTGTCTGTGGTTAACGGTAATTGAAATACATATATTTAGGTTTTATTCAGTAAAAACATTTTCGGACCTTTTAATTGCAGCCACACCGGGCAAGGTGTATATTAATGGAGAGTGCATCGACTGCAACAAGCCGGATAATGACAAAAACATCATAATGGGTCCTGGAGATAAATCTGGTTCTATGTCGTACACCCTCACATCTGGAGCGATGGCCTTTGGAATTCTTTATCATTTGTTTAGTTTAATTCACATTTAATAAGCTAATAAAGAAATTAAATGTAAAAATCTACCTGAGTCTTTGTGTTAACGCCGCATCCCCTTTAGTTACTTTTATCTGACTTTACTTAATGTACTAATCTATGTACATATATAAAAATATAAAAATTAAAATACTATGAAGCTCAACCAGTAGGCAAAATGGTTACCTATAAAATTAAGAAAAACAGAAATTTCAGACAAAATTTAAAACTGCATAATTAGTTTAAATTGGTTCAATACTAGACCTCGGAATTCCTACAAATGCGAATTGTTAATTTTTTTTTTCTTTTGCCATTTCACTGTTCAAGTTTTTTTTTTAATCGGAAATCCCGAAAATTAAAATAGAAATATAAAATAAAAATAAACCTGAGATTTATTTTAACATATCTGTAGCCACTCGAAGATATAGTAACTTTTTGCGATATCAAAGTAAACTGTGCCTGGACGCTTGCGTCACTGGTTGGTTTGATCTTTGCATGTCATTTAAATATAGTACATTGCCTTATCAATGGAAATATTTAATCTCGGGGGCTTTCCCAGTTAAAAATGTGCCGAGTAAGTTGAAATAAAAATGCTCAAATCAATTTATGTTCAGAGAAATTTCAGCAAATTGCTGGTCCTATAAAAGATCAAATAAATGTATCTAACTGAGTTCAAGCCGTAGCTTTGACGTGGATTTCCTTGATATTTAAGTGATTAGGTTTTTGGGCCATGGGCAGTGAAGAGTAAATGTTTCCAGTGTATATTCACTTTTATTAATAGATAATTAGATTTTATAATAATAATACATTTATTTATACAGCTTCTGCGCTGTTTCCTGGAAACGTTATAAATAGAGACCGAAACTGTAATGTCCATGGAAACTAAAACTTGAATGCGGTTAATATAAAAAACAAATACCAAATAAATGGTACTCAAAGAAGCATTTGATATAGTTTGTTTTATTAAGTATAGGCTAAAAGGGCACTATAATTTAGTGCTACCGGAACTTTAGATATGTAGTGCCTCTCTGAGTTTTTAATGTGAGCACAATTGGATGACGAAATTGAGAACGTAGTACCTGCACTCTGGGAATTTCTGATCTGGGGGCTGCTTCTATACGAGTCTCTATTTCAGGCAGAGTTTTCCCAGGCACCTTGATAAGACACAGCTCGGTCTAGGTGGTAGGGCTATATAAGCACTACAGTTCTCTGCTTTCGGCATCAGTTGTCAGCTGCCAATTCTCCAGAGTCCACTCGCCGAGCACCTCAAAGCCCCACCACTACTTCAACATGAAATTCCTGTCGCTCGCTTTTGTTCTGGGTCTGGTCGCCCTCGCCAGCGGTAAGTTAACAAAATTAATTAAATAATTAATTTATTTATTTATTAATTTTCTATACCCCAGCCACTCCCCTGAACCCCGGCAATGTCGTCATCAACGGCGACTGCCGCGTCTGTAATGTGCGAGCCTAAAAGTGAAAATGATGGAGGAGGAAAACTATCCAGCTATCGGTCTATTTAGAAAATTCACACAGCCATATAATATTATGTCAAATATTTTAAAGTAAGCCAAAAAGAAAACTTTATTAAAAAAACACTCATAGAAATCAAACAATGTTTACTTGGTTTCTAATGGGAAATGGAAATACATTCTACTGATATTTCAGTCCATTTGATTATTATAGGCAGCGGTCCTATAAAAGATCCATTAAATTTATCTGACTGAGTTGTTTCAAGCCATAGTTTTGACGTGGATTTCCTTGATCTTTACGTGATTCGGTTTTTGGGCCATGGGCAGTGAAGAGTAAATGTTTCCAGTGGATATACTAATAATAATCACATCATTTAGCTTAAAAAATAATAATACACTTATTTATACAGCTTCTTCGCTGTTTCCTGGAAACGTTGTAAATAGAGACTGTCGAAACTGTGATGTCCATGGAGACTAAAACTTGATTTCGTTCAATATACAAAATAAATACTAAATAAATGGCACACGAAGAAGAATTTGATACAGTTTGTTTTTAAGGTATAGGCTAAAAGGACATTATAATTAAGTGCTACCGGAACTTAAGATATGTAGTGCCTCTCCACGCCTCTCTTAGTTTATATGTGAGCACAATTGGATGACGAAATTGAGAACGTAGTACCTGCACTCTCGATCTAGGTGGTAGTCCTATATAAGCACTACAGTTCTCTGCTTTCGGCATCAGTTGTCAGCTGCCAGTTCTCCAGAGTAAGCTCGCCGACTACCTCAAAGCCCCACCACTACTTCAACATGAAATTCCTGTCGCTCGCCTTTGTTCTGGGTCTGGTCGCCCTCGCCAGCGGTAAGTTAACAAAATTAATAAATTAATTCATTTATTTATTTATTTATTTATTAATTTTCTATACCCCAGCCACTCCCGTGAACACCAACTGCTGCGTGATTGACGGCAAATGCGTGCAACAAGGCTTCTGTCACAATGATGGAGGAAGAGAACTACCCAGCTATCTGTCTATTTAGAAAATGCACACAGCCATATACTACTATATCAAATATTAAGAGAACCAAAATAAAAACTTTTTTAAATAAAACATTCAAAGTAATTAAACAAAGTTTACTTGGTTTCTAATGGGAAATGGAAATACATTCTGCTGATATTCCAATCTTTTTTATTATTATTGGCAGCTTAACTATTAAATGAATATTGTGATAGTTCTATTTACAATAAAAGTTCGTTAGAGACCGGTTGCCCGTAGATTCAATTAAAAAGGGATTCGAGAGAACTGCTCAATTTCGCAAATTCTTATTCCGCTCTCACTTCAAATGCGAGAGTAATTTTCGGCAAATCACTATCTACTAATACCATATCAAAATCAAGGCAGTAGCTCTTTTTCTCACGGACATTAATCGGGCTTCATTCCCTTTGGAATTATATATATTGTATTAAGTTTAATTCATATTTAATAAGCAAACAAAGAAATTAAATGTAAAAATCTATTTCAGTTGTTAAATATGATTTTCTCGTTGAAGGGATGAAGGTGTCTTTTTCAGAAAATAAATGTAAAACGTGACCGCTTCTAACTTTATCTTCAGATACTTATAAACACTTTAAAAAAAATGTTTTTAGAAAGAGTTAACTTCAAAATGTATATTAAAAATATTTATATTATTTTCCTAAAGCATTTTCAAACTGTGGCAAAAAATGTTTAAATGTTTAAGCATTTTTAGATGCAAACATATACAAATATTTTTGTGTCATAAACTAATACATTAAAACAAATATATATGAATATATGTATTTATTTTATTTTCCAAATTATTTAATTATGTCTCGAAGGAGCAGAAATCTCGCTGGAAGATTTCTAATCTATAAGAAATTTTAGAATTTCATATTTATTTATTTACACCCGGTTTATATTGGGTACAAGGGTATTACAGCTTAGTGCTATCACCAGCCGAGCCGATTTAAGCATGTCCGTCTGTCCGTCCGTCTGTCTGTCTATCCGTATGAAACAACAGATCTCAGAGACTAAAGGAGCTAGAGCTGTTGTGACAAACTTGTTGTGACAATTACAATTAACTTTATGTGTATACAAAGCTCCTGCAACTACATTTGTGTTTTTTGGGTGTTGCTTAACTTGTACCAAAATTTTTCATACATTTGAGCATAATTAGACCACGTGCATTTTAATTTCATCCACAAAGCTTTTGGTACCGGGTACCTTACTGTCGGTTACACTCCACTGTAACACTTAGCACTTGTAAATTAATTGCTGGCGTCATTGATATTTTCTGGTTATTGCATGTAAATACAGCAAATAGTCTTATCAATGGGAATATTTTATTGCTCGGGCGATTCCAGTTTGAATTTGACCCTATATGTATGTCAAAAGCGGTTTCTTAATCGAATTAATGTGCAGGGAAATTCCAGTTTTTCGCAGCATTTCCGATGCACCTATAAAAGAAGGGAAATTAAATGTATCTAACTTAGTTCTCTCAAGTCGTCGCTATGAAGTGGATTTCCTTGATCTTTGCCTTAGCTGCTTTGGCCCTGGCCAGCGGTGAGTAAATCCTTTTTCTTTCTTATAATTAGTATATTTATAAAAATTTTATATTTCTTAATTTTCATACAATATAATATAATGATATTAATAATAATCATTTATTTTCATACAGCTTCTCCGCTGGCTCCCGGGGGTAACGTTATTATAAATGGAGACTGCCAAAAATGTAATGTCCATGGAGGATAAAACAAAAATAGCGGTTAATGTTCAAAATAAATGGCACACCAAGAAGCATTAATTATTTATATATCTTTGGTTTTATTCTATTACTTAAGAAACGGGTTGTAATCTCTTTTTGTTTAGGTATTATCTATTATATTTCTTATTAGGAAATACAAAATTGAGGAATAATGAAACAATTCTATGTCCAAACAGCCTACCCACTGAATAAATCAATTTAAGATAATTTTTATATTTCAAAGAAATTATTTTATTTCATGTGTTTCACAATTTAGCATCAAGTTCTGGTTTTAAGTTAAAGTGTTTAGTCGCCTCGAACATTGCACTCTTTACAGTCCCCGTTGATGATCACATTGCCGGGGCTCAAAGGAGTGGCTGGACATGAAACAAAGGAGTTCACTTAGTATTGGCAGTATACATTTCTATATTGCAAACTTACCGCTGGCCAGAGCCAAGAGGCCGAGTAGAAAGGCAATCGAGAGTAGCTTCATATTGCAACTGAAATGAACGACTAATTTGCCAATCGGTGCGAACAGGCCGCTTTTATAGCTCAGCCAAGTCGGATTGATTAGCAGCCAATCGCGCACTTTTTCAATTAATTCATTGCATTTTGAGTGTAAAGGAATGTGTCATAACTTGATCTCAGCAGCGCCTATCCCGTTCTTTACAGCTTTTCAAAGATCTTAAGCTTTGATTTGCATTTGCACTCGAATCAACGGACACTGACAGCTTTCTGAGAATTTTAAGAAATTTCCTCTGTATAGAGGAGTAACTCTTATTAACATACATTCTTGCATATGGATTAGTGATTATAAACTAAATTGCTATCAGTTTTCTAATCTTGGCATAGTTGAATGACTTTGTCTTGCTTTGTTTTCAAATGTGTTTCGATTAATTTAATCAGTCTTAATATTCACAAAATATATTTATTAACTGTTTCTAAAGCCCCAGAGAAATAAAAATTAAATTTAAACATTTAATAATTGTAGACAACCCTTAAAATACCCTTGTTGAATCACACTTTATTTTTAAGTTGTTATACCAAAGACAACAAAGCAACAATATGCAATAATATATATTTATTTATTTAAAATTCCTAAAAAAATTATTCCTCTTAAAATAATAAATGAAGTATTTTACCAAAGTTCAGCTAGTTCAAAGTTTAAACAAACTTTTAAAACTCCAGAAGGGAATTTTCCAATTTGAATTTCAACTTGTTCAATGGCATGTGTCTATCCGCAAAAGGTAAATGAACGTGTTTGTGGTCGAATTAACTTTGCCACGCAAAAGTTGTTGCGAATGTGTGTGTTCTGATTTTGTTTATAAGTAACGGCCGTGCATGTGTGCACTGAAAAAAAGAATTTGACGATTATAGGTAGGGATGAGAAAATATCCTTCAAACTTGCAAGAAACTTAAAAAAGGGGACAAAAGTATATGTCATATTTAGAAATAATTTAACTTCTTAATAAATTATAACTTTTAAATATTTATGAGTAAATATAAAAGAGTTTAATATATTTTATTTTGTACACATATAATAAAAAGTCCCTGGCAACGTTAGCTCTCAAATATACACGATAGACAACCAAATTTTCCTAATATTTCTTGAAATATTTGATATTTTTATTAAAATATTATCAGTGACTAAGTGCGTTATTTATAAACAGTCTGATCTTATTTATGTACTATTGCTTTATTGAGATAAATATATAAAACAAGTTTAATTTGTATAAATTACTGAACTTATAAGACTTAATTTTTTGCTTATCCAATTTTTTTTTTTTTGCAGAACCTATTACCTGTTATTATTATAACATATATTATTGCTTTACATCAATAGTCGGTTAGTAAACGCAAAGTTAACAGAGCTTTGTTATTCTTTAAAGTACAGAAAAATTTTAGGAGGGCAGAAAACGGAATAGCTTTACGATAAGTTTATCTGGTGATTATCTTTTCCGGACAGATAGCTGTCAGGCAGTTTGAATTTAAAATGTCAGTAGTGACTTGACCATAGTTATTATTATTCCTTTATTTATTTTATTAATTTATCTGTTCATTTTATATTATATTGATTTATTTATTTCTTATTTCAAAATATATTTTTGCTGTGCATGCGATGCCGCACATGGCTGGCAATTAAGCCAATGAAGCATTAAAAACACCATCCGAGCGCCATGCAAAATGTGTTTTTTTGGGTGCTGGGCGTCGCGGGGCTCGAGGCGATTGTCAGCGTTTTCGGGGTGGCTGGCCAAAAGGGGGTTGGAAAGGTGGAAAAGGTGAAGGTGAATGGTGAAAGCGGCGGAGAAAGGGCTTAGCTCAGTCAGCCAGCATCCCACATCCACTTCCCTCTCTCCCTCTCTCTCTCTGCCTGACTGGATTAGCGAGCTGGTGTTTTGTGCGCCAGAGCCGCGTGTGCTAAGCGCATTTGAGGATGTTGTTGTTGTTCCTCTACACATTTGTCAACGTAGAAGGCATTACGGATAAATGAACTCCGTCCGGATGAGTGTACCGACGTTCGTTAAAATGTGTGCTCGGATAGACGGACAGTCGACACGTGTGCGTTAACAATTTAATTACGCTGCGGTGCGGACGGCGACAGCTGCCACATGTCTCTCGAAAAAGTTAATCACCCGTCGAGAGGGTATCCCGGTATTGAGGAACCAGGGGCAGAGATGCACCCCCGCTCGGGGTATTTGTGGCACGATTAAAGCTCCACCAAAGGTGGCTAAATGCCTCAATTTACCTGCCCTCGTCGGACTCAAGTGGTGGCTGGGAGCGACATGTCAAAGCTCTCAAGCTGTTATGTTTATGCTCTACTTCAATTAAATAAAAGACAAGCCTGAATGGAAATTAAATCTGCAAAAGTACAAAGGTAAATTCATTGTTGAAAGCTTAGTATTTAAAGTAAATAAATCAAGGAAGAACAATAGAGTGACTCGACCATAAATATTTAATGCTGACAGCTAAACAGGGGATTAATTAAAATCATTTGTTCGACATTTATCCCTTCCTCGACCATCAAACGAAATTATTCTACAAAGCTGTTTCCACCAGAAATTGTAATTTTTAATTAAAAGAAAACCCGGAGAAATAAGTCGTTAAATAAACAGAAGATAATAAGTAAGGATAACCCTTGTGACTCCAATATGTAAAATTTTTTAAGGCAGAAAAGCTATCCAGAAAAGATATTCTCAAGATAAAGCTATCGTAAAGTAAATCAATTTTCTGCCCTTCTGAAATTTATCTAACGTAAAAGAATAACATAGGGCTGTTAACTGTGCTGTTAACTATCGATTATTGCTGTAAAGCACCCAATTGTGCTGTAAGGCGCAACCCCTCAATACAGCTATAAGTCGCTCCTTCTTCTTTACTTGGCTACCAGATATTTGACAGGGAGTCTGGGTTCTTAGTAATATTTACTAAGAATACCAAAAGTTAATCCCAGAATCCTTTTAGTAATAACTTTTGTAAGCCTCTTCTAACTTTATCTTCATTCCCCAGCCCTTAGTTTTTCCCTGTGCACTTACGTGTATATTTATGTGTAATTGCCAACCGCCTCCTCCTGGAGGTCGGAATATAATGGCTTTCTCGGCAGCTGCGCCTCTATTAGTTTACTGTCAACCTGTGGCGCCAGTGGGCGGTTGGGGTAACTGGGCGTGGCAGGGAAGGTGACTGCAGAAGTAGTGTTGCTGAACATGTGTGCACTCCGTTAGTTGATTGCCTAAGCGTCCGTGCTTGCGGTTACATTCTGTTGATTTCAGTTGCTTTTTTTACCCCTTCTTCCACCTCTTAAAATGTCCGTTTTTTGAGCTGTGGTTAGTTTTATGGCTCTCACCATTTGGTTTTATGATACAACCAACTGCGTCCTTATTCATAAACTTGGGTTTCGTGCTGGGCTTTTTTTTTCGTAATGGGGATAGGGTAAACCACTTTGTTGCATTCATTTGGGCGCAAACGGAAATTCATTCTTAAATTAGGTTAGCAAAAGCCAGGAGTACATAGCTTCTGGTTTAATAACTTGCGTGTGAGAATAAAATTTGTATTTATTTATAAATTTGAAAAGGATGTTGGAAGTATTTATATTTTGTCGTTGAACAAACTATTTGTACATTTAAGTAAAGTAAGCTTCCATCTATTTTCTTAAATGAAATATATTATGGAATAAAACGAACTTATTTCACTAAATAATGGTTAAATAAATAGGGCCGTTTTTTATAGAATAATGTCTTAAAATATAAGGCCTCATACGATTAAATAATTTCTTAACTGAAATGGTTGTAATATTGCTTCAATGTAAATGTAAAAATGAGATACAAGTGTCATTCAGTTTTATAGTCTTTCATTACAACATTTGTATACTTTGTAAAACCTGGAACGTACCATAAATAGTTGAGATGCGTTAATATTAACACAAAATTATTTGAATAAAACTATTCCTTTTTGATTTTATTGTTTTTTATCTAAGCTTTTGCCAAAAAAGGGTTTAACCAATTTTAAAAGATTTAAATACGTTTTAAATTGCCCTTGGCTCACATTAAATTTGAATTGTTTATTTAAATAAAACGGTACATAAATATTATAAACCAAAAGCTTTAGTTGTTAGAATAAAATAAGTCAATAATAATAAGAGAAGGCTAGATTTATTAGATTTAAGGGAAAAGACACAACCCCTTTCTGTAACAATCAAATAGTTAATTAACAAGTTCATGCCATATTAATAATAAATTAATATATTTTTAGAAGACCAAGTTTACGGATATATTTTGAAAAACAAATTGAAGAGTTCTTTATCCCTTTAAAAGATGTCTAAAAGTATGTAATAAAATGCGCAATTTTTAAGATGACAAATTTTTGTAGCATAGAACTAGGCACTTTATTAACTTATTTCAAAACGCTATTGATTTCTGTAGCACCCTGATAAACAAAACGTAGCTCTTACCTAAAATGCATTTCAAGTATTTAGTTTTCCATTATTAGATCCATGTATTAACATTTAATTAAAAGATAAAACCTTTCCTAATTCGAAATATCCACAACTCACTCTGTTAGTAATGAAGGTAATTACCCAAGGAATTGACATGCACTCGAACACAATTGGATTCGGTGCTCCGCTCTGTTATCCGTGGGCGTTATCCCCACAAAGTTTTTAAGCAGCCAGGGAGTAACTGACCAGTGAAGCCAACCCCATTTGGTCTGACCCCTTCCTGTGCCATCAAATGGCAGCAGGGCAGTCAACACATTTTGCTTTTGCGGCCACGTGAGCAAAATTGCTAATCAACTGGGGGATGAAGCCATGGGATGAAGGACATGGCCTTCCATGTTTGAGTGGTGACCCCAAGTTATTGCGGCCTGTTCTCTCGGGGAGTGACAACTCATCATTCCGTCGCCGTAGTAGTAGTCGAGGAGGGCTTTAATGTGTTTAAGCGTTACGAGCATGGACAAACATTATTGTCTCGTGGGAATCGGCAAATTGGTGCTGAGTGCAGGTCTTGGGATTGGCATTCAAGCTGTGGAAGTGACACTTTTGCTGGCCACCACCACCCCAAGTCACCCATTCCCCCATTTGGAATGGACACTAATGGCACCAAGGGTGTTGGATGTTTGTTTGTGGGAAATGTGGATAATGGAAAATATATATAAATAGCTGAGAGAACGCATCTGTCAAAATATAATTTTTAAATCTTACTTATATGGGTTTTAGAAGTGTCAGCCTTAAAACGCCTTGTGGCCACTAAATTCTCTAGCGATGGGAATTAACTTTTTAAAGCTTAATACATTTAGACATATTTACAAGTGATTTCAGTTCTCTGAAGACTTATATTTCTATATTAAAAGTGGTGCCAAATGTATTTAATTCAATGCAAATTAAGTTTAGAGGTCTGATATAACATTTCATATGTTACAAGCTAAATTAACATTGAATTTTGTCTTTAAAATATTTTATTGCATACTTTTTGACGCCTTTTAAATAGATTTTATAGCATTAACATGCTAGAATAGCATTTGAGTTAGTAAGAAATAGAAAATAATGGTAAAAAATATAAATAATTTTGTTTAAAAATTGCATAAAAAAAAGCTATGACTGAAAATAAAGCTATTTGGTTTTAAAAGGGGCTAGATATGGTCACAAAATTAAAATTTGACCGCACTAGTGCGTTGCTTACATTCTGTGGTTACTTTGAGTGTTCTGGCAGAGGTCGGACAGGGAAATTTGCGTACACGTGACTCAAGGATATGGGCACCACTAATTGAAGTCCATGACGATTTCTGTGGCATCCCTGTATGCCTTAAATTTCTTTAAATACTTGTTAAAACATTAAAATAATGTGGATTGTTGAGATACAAAAACTTTAACCCTTATTTTAAAATATTACAGATTCAATATATTTTCTTGATTTCCGTTAAATATCTATAGATATAGATATGTGAAGTATAGACTGGATTGATTGAATTTTCACAACTTATACTTGATGCTTCTCAAAATGGGAAACTTTTCGCCGGCACACTGGCCGCGGACATCATCCATTGACAGGTCGTGGAAGGCCACTCCGCCCAGGTCATGGGCTCGTGCGAACCCTGCCTTGTTGGCCGCCGTTGTGGGATCCTCGTAGCCCACCCAGAGGCCATTCTCACCCTTGTCATCGGCCGCTCGATAGGCGTAGACGCCGAACTTCTTGGTGGGATCGCCCACCTTGCGCAGATGCGGCGTCTCCCGATCCACGGGCTGCTGCTGCAGCAGCTCACATATCTCCGGCCAGCTGAGAATTCCGGGTGCACTTGCCACCTGCCTGCCCGCCGGTGCTGGGCCATCAGCCTCGGGTATCGGTGGATAGCCCGTGATGCCAGAGTTCCTGGTCATAACCCAGGAACGTCCATAACTGGTTATCCCAATGTTCAGCTTGTCGTGATTCCTGTTCGCTGTCTGATTCAGCCAATACTCGACCTGGTACTGGAGATTGTGGCTGGGCTCCCGATCATACATGGCTTGCAGGGGTGCCGGCAGATCGGCCACTTTGGGATCGCGTTCCGGGGTCTGGAAGTCATAGGTGGCCAGGTTGACAAAGTCCGCGTGAATCATCACGGTCGGAATATCAATGAAAACTAAAAATAGAGGTTAATATCAAGGGAAGTTTTATATATAGTCAAGTTTAAGGACTCACGTTCGGCGGATACGTGTGGCAGTATGGTGAGGCTGAGGAGCTTGCCCGCCCGGTGGGCATCCGATTGCAGCTCTCCCACCAGGGCGGCGAACTGCTCCTTATGCTCCTTGGACTTCTCATCCACTGAGGTGGAACTAAACCAGCCTCGGAACTTGCCCCAGGCCCGCTTCAGGACGTTCTGCTGCAGCCTGGGCTTGTTCTTGGGAAACTGCCAGGCGAGATCGATGCCATCGAAGCCGTACCTATTGAGCTCCGCTATGACGCTGGCCCGGAAGTTGCTCCTATGCTCCGGCTGTTCCAGCAAACTCAAATACTTGCCACTATCGGCCACGCCCTCGGCATTCAAATCCCGGTCGCCACCTACTGAGAGCAGGAATCGGACATGGGGGAATTTCTTGCGCAGATCGTTGATGTGGTTCCCACCGGGTAGATCCAGAGATATTATTTTATAATCCTCCGGATCGATTCCCGCATAGCCGTAGATCAAAAAGTTGCAGAAATTCAGGGCGGGCTCCAGTTCTGCCAGTGTCATTTGTGCGGGGCCTTGGACATACAGAAAGTGGGGTATTGAGATAGAGATAACCCCTGAACTTAGATTAGCTCAAAACAATCTTACTTTCGCGCACCAATCTCTTTGTATCGTAGAAGCAGACCAGTTTTCCCACCTCCGCAGATATGGCTTGGAAAATGGCCAAAAGACTGCAGAGCAGCAAACCCCAATATGGGTTTTTGGTGATCAGCATTTCTTATTGCGTGTGACTATTCAGCTTTAAGTTAGACTAACAACTGATCTGTAGGACTGAAACTTGTTTTGATGAGCCAGAGTCAAAGCTTTGTTAGGAAAAGCAGGGCAGATAAGAATTTGTTGTGATTAGTGATCATCGATTGGTGTTCCGAGTTACGGTTTCTACTCTTTTCTAAAGCGATTGTTTTTTAGAAATAATAAATTTAAAAATTTTATCAGACTATCAAGCATTGAATGATTTAAATAAGCCTTCTTTGATAACGTATAATCCATAGAAAATAAACAAAAACTAATACATAAATAAACAAATAAACAAATAAAGACGACGAGATAAAGCGCAGAACGACTAAAAAAGACGACGAGATTGGCAGCAGATTGTCGAGTAAATACGACGAGATAAAGGGCAGAAAGACGAGTAACATCGGCAAGATTGAGAGCACATCGACGAGTACAGACTGAAAGCAAGACGACGAGTAAGGACATCGAGGTTCAAAGCAAAACGACGAGCAAAGAAAACGAGATTGCGAGCAGAAAGACTAGTAAAAACGGCATATTAAGAGTAAAACAAGGAATAAAGACGACAAGATAAAGAGCAGAACGACTAATAAACGACAAACGACGATGAGATTAAGAGCAGATCGTCGAGTAAATACGACGTGATTAAGAGTAACGAGTAACAACGACAAGATTGAGTACACATCAGCGAGTAGCGACATCGACCAGTAAAGAAAACGAGATTGAGAGCTGATCGAAGAGTAACGACGATATTAAGAATAGAACAACGAATAAAGACGACGAGATATAGAAAAAATCGACAAGTCTGATAGCAAAACGACGAGTAAAAGCAACGTGATTGAGAGCAGAACAACGAGTAAAGACAACAAGGCAGACATAAGTCAGATCGAGCGAACTAGGATAGAACTTTTGACGGCAACGGATTTAAGACGCTGATTAAAACGATGATCAAGATTCTGTTTTTATGTCTAAACGTACATATTTTAAATTAATTAAAAAATTCTTCTTTTTTTTAAGTCTAAACGTACATATTTTAAATTAATTAAAATATTCTTTATATTAATTTAATAATATTCTTAGTGTTGTCAAGTAAGTATGAAGGATGTATAATTTTCACAACATAACCCAGCATGTTGCACATATGGCAATAAATCACAAAACAACAAATAAATCACTTGAGATTATAGTAAATTTTGATTTCGATTTGCCAAAAAGCCTTCTACCCGCCGATTATCGTCCCAAACTACTCCATATAGTGATGGAAATCCATGTTTGAGAATTTAGAGCGGAAGTTAAGCAACTTTTTCACAGCTCTCTCATGGGAGGATGGCTTTATTTTTCTGCTCCAACGGAAAATTGGAAAATTTCCGTCGTCGCCTGAAAGAATGCCAGGATGAATTGATACGCCGCCCCTGCTCCTTCGCCCCTCTGTTCTGCAAAAGATGCTGGGGCCGGAAGGGGGCGTGGCAGGAAACAGACCAGCAAAGTGGAAGGCAGTAAAAGCGGAAGAGAAAAGAGAAAAAAACGAAAAGCATCCCGCCACGAAGCCAAGTGAAGTGGCGGACGAAGCGTAAAGCAAAGCAAACTTCTCAAATGCCACTGACACGGAGGGTTGATGGGGCCAAAGGAGCTGGCAATATCCTTGGGTGGCGAGGTGGTCTGGGGTTGGGGTGGTCCAAAGTAAAAGTTGAAATTAAACCAATTAGTTTGCCTGCCACCATTCCGACGCCGTTGCCGTTGCAATGAGCCGCACGAAGCCGGGGCGATGAGGCAAGGTAAGTCCCTGTGATGGCCACAAAGTCACGATTTCTATTTGGTTTTTGATTCCATCTGTAAATAATATATATAGTAAGCAAGTAAGAAAGTATATTAAATGCTTTGATACTAACAAATCTTTTAGGCTAAAATTTAACTAATAAAACGCTTGGATTTTCTGTAGAAAATTGGTTGGATAATATATCTTTGGGTTATACCAGCCTTAAACATTTCTTTTGAAATTTATATGTTTTTGATAGCCATTTTTATATTATTAATAATTAAATTTTACTTTATACTAAACGTATATTATTTATAATTAATTAAATTTGTTCTTTAAATAATTAATATAAGCCCTTCACAAATTCAGTGACTCCAAAAATATATTTCTTTTATTAATAGAAAACCCTGCTCTGCGTGAGCTACAAAATCCTCACACTGACATCTCCGGCAGGACTCCTGTTTGGGGGGGTTGGAAACGGACTGCTCCCGGCAGGTATTTAGACGGGCCTGGGCTCCTTTTTAAGAGTATTTTAAACGACGAAGCGGCCCTTTCGGGCACCAGACGCCGGCGCGGGGCCAAGTGCAGATAAGAGGCGAACTCCGGACGAGCCGGGCACGGGGAGACGGAGGTTCATAGCTGCTTCGGCGGATGGCGCCGTCATAAATTAATTATGATTTAACAACTTTAGCATGCACGACACGGCACAGGAAAACTTTGCGCTTTTCACTCCCTTCCACTCATCGCCGCGCCACTTGTCTTCCTCTATTTTGTGTCGCTTTGTAGAGGGGAAAATTTTATAATTTTAATGAGCGCAAAAAAGTTGTAAACTTTTGGCTGCGTTGCCATTGGAAATGCACTCCGGTCCGCCCGGGGATGGGGCGAACTTTATTCACATAAATACGTAGACAAAGGAGGGCAATTCGTGGAATCTCGGGAGCCGTAAGCGGTCAGGTGCTCAGTTCCAAGAACTCTCAAAAGGGTCGAAATTTTGTAGTTTTCCACTTGGATTAATTATTTCACGTTTTCTCTGGAATATTTTCACTGCGATGTTTAGTGACTGAATGTTCGTAAAGAAAACATTGCCTAATAATGCTAGAAATTAACATAGCGCACTGCGGAAGTACAAAAACTTAAAAGAGCAGCCTCTCTTGTGGCAGAATCGGTTTATATGTATACAGATTTATGATTTATGGCATTTGGAAATTGAGAAATCGCGTTTTCAAAATCGTACTCTTCTCATTTTGAGCACGGTTTTTTTTTTAATTTCCAAGTATAAGTATTTTTTTAACATTTATGAATTCTCTTACGACTCCATCATTTGTATTATGAGAGAACAAATGTAAAGGTCTCTCAGAGTGCCGCTAAAAAGAAACTCTCTCGATTGCTATTGCTTGTACATTGCAGACAAAGCGAGAGGGTGAAGACGAAAACTGCTTTGGAACTGAAAGCGAGAAAGAAATAGGCAAAAGCCGATCACAGCACTTCTTTTGATTCCGTTTCAATCGAAATCGGGATTTTTGGGTTAAAAGGGAGCACCTCTTGCGAGCTCTGATAAGAATATTCCATCTAATTTGGTAGCTCTAGCTCTTATAGCCCCTAATATCGTAGAGTTCGCTTGGGAATGGGTAATTCCAGAGCACAGAGATGTTGAAATACAAGTATGTATAGTTTATGGTGTCATAAATTCCTCCTTTTGCCTGGTACAATGATTTTTGGTACACACAACAAAACAAAAAAAATTTAACTTTCTACGCTTTGTCTAAAACATATACTCAAGAAGTTTAGCGTATTTAATAAAGATTTTAGAAAATTGGACAACATATCTCGTTAGGTGGAATTTAGTGCTTATCTGTTTGTAGGGCTAGTGTTTTTTTTCAAGTATTCAAGTATTATTTTTATACTTTCGTAGTATCTCATTAATAAGCATCTTTTTAAGAAATTTTGAATACTCAAAAGTATAGAATTCATGTAACAATAGTATAGTTTCTACAAAGATTTTTTTTTGGTGTAGGCACTAGGCTATAATATATTTGTACCCTACATTTGGCATATACATTTGACAAAAAACCCATAATAAATCAAAGAAAACCTTCAAAATAATGCCTGAAAATACACTTATCAGGTAATAGTTATCTAAAATAAAGCTTTTTTAACTTAAATGTTGTGTTGCTTATTTTATTTGCTAGAAAAAGCTTCATGCTCAGTCGAGATCACTCAAAATAAGTCCAAACTTTAAATATTTGCTAAGAGCAAACAAAGATCTTGATAGGGTTGAACTCGGAATTGTTAGGGAAGGCAAGACACCCTTCTTGACCCCAATTCAAATATATTTTTGTAATAAAAATTCATTTACTTGGGAAAAGGTCAAAATTTAATATCAATAAAACCCGTAAGATTTTTACAAGAATCAATTCTAGCAATCCTTTCTCTGCTCCAGCATCGGAAATTGTGAATACAAAGCACCTCCGGTCACTGCTTTCCCGCTCCGCTCTTGATGTCCTCGAAGGCCTTCTGCCACAGCTTGTCGAACTGCTTGGGCAGCTTGGCGCGGATTCGGTCGGCCAGGAGGCGGGCGCCTCGCAGGTTGTCCTCCTCGTAGAAGGGCAGGGCCGAGAGCCGGGCCAGCCAGGCGGCTAACTTGGGGTACTTGGAGCCGTCCACGGGGCAGTAGCTCAGGTGCAGGGTGCTCACTGTGGCCACTATGCTAAAGTCCGCGATGGTCAGCCTCGGGCCAGCCAGGTAGGGATTATCGCCCAGAAATTGCTCCAGCAGGGCGTAGGCCTCCCGCAACTCGGCCAGCCGATCCTTGGGCACCTCCGTGGCGTTATCCTTGAAGAGAGCCCTCTGCAGCTGCTTGAAGATGCCGTGGAAGAGGACACCGGTCTCGAAGTGCAGCCGATGGTCCACCACGGCTCGCTGCAGCGGATCCCGGGGATAGAGCTCGTCCGAGGCGGCGTACTTGTTCACCAGATACCCAATGATGGCGTGCGAGTCCCAGAGGCAGACCTCGCCGTCCTCCAGCATGGGCACCGTGTGCTGGGGGTTCTTGCGCAGCATTTCCGGCTCCAGGTGCTCGCCGGCCTGCATGTCCACCGGCCGGAACTCGTGCTCCAGCTGCAGGGCGCGCAGGGTGAGCAGAACGGCCCGGACCGGCGGACTGCTCTCGGTGCCATATAGAATCGGGATCACCATTTGGGAACTTGGTTGCTTGAAACTTGATTGAGATTCGGGACAGGACTGAGCAGAAGCGCCCACAACTGCTGTCAGCGACTAAACTGACTTCCAACTTCGAGCCAGATAAGATTAGATACTAACTTGGCTTCTTGATTACTATCACAAAGACGTCATAATGCTGCAAGTTTAAGTTTTGCCTGATTGTTTATTAATGCCGGCGATAAGTCGGTCCCCGGCATGAGTCCCCTTTCGCCACTTGAGTCTGCTATCTATAGCTGCGTCAATATTTGATCAACGTCGCCCCGTGATTTATATGCCCCCATGGGTGGAGAGGTCCAAGGGAGTTACTGGTTTACGCAATTCTCAAGATTTTGTATGCTAATAAATATTTCGGAATATTTCTTTAAATCAAAATTGTTTATAAGAATAATTTTAATATTAATAATATTTAATAATAATATTAATTTTGATGTTGCCTACTATGTTACAAATCGCATATCGTAGTAAACAATATTAAATAAATCAAGTATACTTCGCTTAGAAGAAGAATATCAATTATTTTAACTAAATTAGTCATGTATTCCCAGACTTTATTACCAACAGGCACGAGACCACCAACTATTAATGTAAAATAATGAACCAAAGTTTTCATCTCTGTTGCAGACGTCTTAATGGATGTATTTCTAATTTGATGAATATCAAAATCTATAATATCTATAATATCTGCAATATAGTTGTCTGTAACATGGAAATATTTAAGACTATTCAAAATACAGCTAGATTTAATGCCAGTTGTTTTTAAATTATTTCGCAAAAGATCATTTTCATAATTTTCTGGGGTTCTTAGATTTTTAGACAAAGCAATAAACTCTGTGGCAGTGCTCTCCTTTGAAAGATATAGAAACGGCAATAAAATGTAGCTTTGAAAGAAGTTGTAAAACCAAGAACATCGATATTTTTCCAATTTTACCAAAATGGATCGAATTGATCCAATTGCAGGCTGCAAGGATATACAAACTTCGGCTTACCAAAGTTAGCTTCCTTTCTTGTTTTCCGATCGTTCCGATGGCAGCTATAAGATATAGTGGTCCGATTCTAGCCGTTCGGACATATATGGTAACTCGAATATAAATAAATCTATCTGCTGCGTTGCAAACTTATGGACAAAATGATAGTACCCTGCATGGTTATAAAAAGGGTTATTTGAATAAATTTTTCATATTTTTGCAAATGTCTTGCATATAATGCGTATTATTTGCATATATTATGAACTTTATGAAAAGATTAACCAAATTATAACTACAACTATCTTTACATGCGACTAAATAAATGAAACTACCTTTGGTTTAGGCCGAATTGAGTTATCCTAATCCCTTAAAAAATATGCAAGTATGCAAAATTCGAGGATTAATGATCAATAGTACATATGACATATGATATCTAAAATATGTATATAAACATTCCTAAGATCGAACACTTATTGGAAAACTTCCTAACTAGAAACCACTGAAAGCTAAAAGGGTCAAGAACACTATGACAATGGTAAACATTTATATTAGCTTGGACAATGACTCTCAAAAGCTTGAGAGTCTAAAAAATAACTTTAAAGCTTCTGTTAGAAAGTTTTTTTACCACAGAAGTATTGTCTACATACATGGGTTCTACTGAAGTAAACAAACAAGTAGATAATTGTGAGTCTACATAAATGTTTATACATATTTTACACCCAGAATTTGTTTAATACATTCTCATTCATTTAATACATTATCATTTTTCAGGCCATACTATTTCCATAATAAACAATGCTATTGTAAAATGTAAACAGACTGGAAAAGCTTTTCTAAAAGCAATATCTATTATTTATTGTTTACTATTCTCAGCATGACTTGCACTTTGGTTAAAGAATTAACAAACATATGCCAGCGACTTTGTGTTAACCATGACTTTCCCGATTTAGCAATCTATGAGCTCTCCCATATCACCCAAAAAAAGAAAAACAAAACCAAAGACGATCCAGAACTAATTCATTTCAGGCAATAATCTTATCCCTGATGAAATAAATAATATTAAAAATAATGATAGAGATAATGGCTCCCCTGCAAACAAACACTTATTTCCGAGCTTTTATCTTTCCATGCCGTCACCCTCGCTCATTCAGCTAAAAGCTCTCGGCCAAACACTATATAGTTATTGCCGCCCAGATCAGTCGTAAGAGAAGCGTCCCCGAAAACACTACACAAAATGTCGAGCACTGGAATCGTATTGTACGGAGTGGACCTGAGTCCCTGCGTGAGGGCCGCAAAGATCGTCCTCCAGGCCCTGGATCTGGATTACGAATACAAACAGGTCAACCTGCAGAAGGGCGAGCACCTGCAGCCGGAGTTCCTGAAGATGAACCCACAGCACACGGTGCCCGTGTTGGACGACAATGGCACTTACCTCTGGGACTCGCACGCCATCGCCACCTACTTGGTGGACAAGTACGGCAAATCGGATGAGCTGTATCCCAAGGATCTGGCCAAGCGCGCCGTCATCAACCAGCGCCTGTTCTTCGATGCCAGCGTTGTCTTCCCCGGCTTGGCCAACGTGGTGGCTCCCTTTTGGGTTAGTGGAAGTACTGTGGTGGCCCAGGAGAAGCTCGACACTATTCATCGGGGTCTGACACTGCTGGAGACCTTCCTGAGCAACGGCAAGTACCTGGTGGGTGACTCGCTGACCCTCGCCGATTTGGTCACCGGACCCACTGTCAGCTCCCTGCGAGTGGCTGTGGACATTGAGCCCTCCAATTATCCCAAGGTGAGCGCCTGGCTGGATCGCCTCAACGAGATTGCCTACTACAAGGAGATCAACGAGGCGGCGGTTCAGGGATATGTCAGCTACATTCGGAGCAAGTGGACCAAGCTGGGGGACAAATGAATCCTGCATTGAGGACGTAATTCATTTACTTGTGTGCGTTTTCAATAATTTTTTAAGGATTTATCGTTCATTAAATTTCTATGAAATATTGAATTTATAATTGTGTTTTTTTTTCATTTATTTGGTAGAGATAATATTGGTAAGAATGGGAACCAAATGGAGTTTTCAGTCACCCGATACCCGTATAGTAACTGTGCGGAGATTAACCTAGATCTTAGAGACTTGTCAAATAAAGCTATCAACTTTGGTGATAACATTCATAGATTGGATTTATATAAAGTTAAAAGAACCCCCACTTTCACCCACACAAAACCTATAGGATTTGTTATTACAAACGCGTTTTAAAAGCTGCAGCCTTGAATTTCTAGATATACATATAAATATATAAGATATGTCGAGCTGGTGCGGAAGTTCTTCGATAAGCATGGGAATTATTAGATAATAAAGTTTAAGCCTTCTACCTTTGTACGTGGGCTGCTACATATATTTCTGGCCTAATAATGAAAATACGAATATTTATTAAGGAAAATAGTTTTATTGTTTTTCAAAATATTCTCCATCAAGATTTACACACTTTTGCATGCGCTCAAACCAATTTTCGAAGCACTTTTTCCACTCTGATTGACACACCTCAAAAACATGGTTTTTGAATGCTTCAACAGCATCTTCTGGCGACGAAAATCGTTGACCACGCATTTTCTTCTTGATGTGAGGGAATAAAAAGAAGTCATTTGGTGCCAAGTCAGGACTGTACGGCGGATGACCCATCAATTCGACGTTTTGGCCAGTCAAAAAGGCGCTGGTTTGAGCCGATGTGTGAGAGCTCGCATTATCATGCTGCACAATGATTCGTCTTCCCTTGTTCGTTTTTCGAATTTCACCGAAGACTTCAGGCAAACAAATGGTGGTGTACCAATCAGAATTGACCGTCCTACGTTGCTCAAGAGGAACAGTA